>OY755247.1:49848186-49998186 GCA_963576725.1 Azorinus chamasolen
TTACGGGGCATTACATTTACTACAAACATATGTCTTTGAAACACGTGGCAGTTGAATGCAGGACTTTAGAAGCTTTCTTATACATTTACTCTGCATTAAGCATCCACCTGCCTAAAAGCATCAAATATCTTCTCAACTAGGCATATACTGTACACTACCGGTATATACAGTAAAACTTCTCTAAACAGGATGTTATTGTTAAGTACAAATATCGGTCTTTGTGACAGATGGTAGCTTAATGCAGGGTGAAAGAGCCATGCAGAAATCTCCTAGGGGACATTTACCCTGCATTAAGCAGCCACCTACCTATTAGCATCTAAATTCGTCTGTGTTATGTGTGTAATATAAACAATTAAATCCCTTTAAACGCACGTGACGTTTAATGTAGGGTGAAGTCAATACAGAAAGATCCTCTAGGATTTTTCTGCAAGAATTTCGACCTGCGTTAAGCAGCTTCCTACATTCTTCTCGGCTAAGCATGTAGTGTGGACTATACATGTATACAGTAGATCCACTCTGAACCGGGCGTTAAATTTAGTACAAATACCATTATTTTGGAGTTTTCTTTATGACTTCCAACCTGCATTTAGCAGCCACCTAGCTAAACGTATCTCAATTTTCTCTACAATATACACTAAAAACAGTAAAATCTCTCTAAAACGGGCGTGAAAATTTAGCAAAACTATCGGTCTTATCGAAAGATTGCAGCTCAATGCAGGGCTTTAGAAACAATCTGCATAAAGTTTACCCTGCATTAAGCAACCATCTGCCCCAAAATATCTATGTTTCGCTGCTATGCATGTGGTGTACAACATATACAGTGAAACCCCTCTAAACCGGACATTAAGTTTAGTACAAATATCAGTATTGGGGACAGGTGGCAGCTTAATGCAGAGTGAAAGACATCTGATTAAAGCTCCTAGAGGAGCTTTCTGCATGATATTCATCCAGCATTAAGTATCCACTTGTCAAAATTATACGGTTTAGAGGGAGTTTAATGCACATATAGCCCATTCAGTATGAAAGGGTAGAATTCGAGAGAGTTTTTTGATTGACAGACAGTACGGACTCTGGTCAGAGGGCTCCTCTCGGATCACTCTGATCTGGGTTTACACTGTTTGCAAATGCCAGTAGACTCATGTAATACATTCAAAGGTGTGATTCGCAGAATGTGGTGCATTATTAAATTTTATACGGTATTTAGCAAGATAATTTTTATTATTATTGTTTTTCACACATATTATTTATCTTTCCACGAGATTATATCGAATCAGTTAATATGGTGATATGACCGAAGGAAATAATGGTTCATTTCAGGTACATTTCTGAATAAACACGTGATGTTACTTTTTGCAAATATGCGGTACAGCGTATATTGTGGAATGAAATATAGAATATGATGTATATTCTTTTAACCATTTGCTCTAATAATATCCATGTAAGAAACATGAGACACTGTAGAATCGCGTCTATATCATAAACAAACAGCAGACCCTGGTCAGATCGCACATACAGGAGACGGCTGAACCGGGTCTACTTTGTTCGCAAAGGTGTAGAAATGCGTATTTATGTAGTAAAGGCTGATGATATGGTACACACATGCACGCGCTAGAGAGAGAATAGAGGAAGAGAGAGACAGAGAGAGACAAAGAGAGACAGAGAGAGACAGAGAGAGACAGAGATAGAGAGAGACAGAGAGAGACAGAGAGACAGAGAGAGACAGAGACATAGAGAGACAGAGACAGACAGACAGAGAGACAGAAACATACAGACAGAGACAAAGAGACAGAGACAGACATACAGACAAAGAGACAGACAGAGACAGAGAGTGAGATAGAGAGACAGAGAGACAGACAGACAGACAGACAGAAATACAGAGATGAGAGGCAGAGAGACACACAGAGAGATAGACAGTCACAGAGTCGCGGAGAGCGAGAGCCACGGATTTTGCTTGTTTGCTTGTATCGGTTTAACATCGCTTTACAGTATTTCAGTCATATTGCGACGTCCAGGTATTTACATCACCATGGTAATTACCATTACTTATTAACCTTAATCATTTACTTTATAGTATTACACGAAACAAGTGATTCGATAAGTATGCCAAATAGTATAGATATTCTATAAGCACTTAGAGCAGACTCTGACCAAACGGATCCTATATCAGTCATCCGATCTGGGTCCTATCGGTTTGAAAATGTGTCAAAAGCTATATCTTTGGAGTACAGGGTTAATGATAGTACTGTATCATTTCATTCGTTCATTCGTTTCATTATCATCACAATTATTTCACATCTTTAACATGGACACTTACATGGACTGTGAATTGATTTTTGTTTTATTATTGTACCATGCATCTCAACAGAAGCCATCTGAGCTTGGTCTTATCTGTTTGAAAATGTGTAACATTTGAAAATGTGTAAAAATCCATGGTCCATGCTTATAAATTATAAATTATTATTATTATAAATTATTTAGTTGAGTCTGAGTTCGTTCTCAAAGGCTCAAATCTGACCAATCAAAAGCTTGAGAACTCAAATCTGGCCAATCAAAAGCTTGAGAACGAACTAAAAAGCTTTATAAGCATGGACCCTTATTTATGGAGTAAATGGTCAATGATAGTACTGTATCATTTCATTCATTCATCGTTTCATTATATTCATTATATTGGTTTCCTGCATTTAAATGATTATTGGTGATCACATTAGAGGGGTTTTACTGTATCACTGATTTCATTCAACCCAATTTATTTCTTATTTACCCTTTACTTTATGAACAGCAATGTAGCTATGGATATTTTATCATGGCATAATTTCTAATTACATGTATTCAGATAGACAAACGTGGGCAAGTGATGGAGACCCAGAACAAACTGGTCCGGAATACCTTTTATCAAGGTCAACATTATTTGATAGTACAACAGCACACCTTTAAACGGGAAGTTCAATCTAGTATAAATATCTGTATTGAATATTCAGTAAACCCCTCTTAACCGGACGCTCAATTTAGTATAAATATCGGTCTTGGTGACAGGTTGCAGCTTAATGCAGGTTGAAAGTCATGCAGAAAGTTCCCCATAGGAGCTTTCTGCATGACTTTCACCCTGCTTAATTTTTCACCCTGCATTAAGCAGCCACCTACCTAAAAGTATCTAAATTATTTTCTTTCAGAATTCCGGTTTAGAGAGGTTTTACTGGATATGAATACATGGATAGTGACTATGGCAGAAACTGTAGAATGACTAAGTCTATTTATTCCACAAGCAACCAGAGCAGACCCTGATCAGACACCTCATACAGAAGCTCTCTTTTATCTGGATAGACTCCGTGTGTTTGCAGTTGTTTTACAACTCGTGTAAGAGAATGGTTGATGTGGCACTAAATATGACTAAAGACAAATTGTTGTTGAACATACAGCAAAACTCTCGATTATTCGAACACTAGTATCGACAAGTGACAGCTTAATGCATAGTGAAAGTCATGCAGAAAGCTACTCTAGGAGCTTTCTGAATGACTTTCAACATGCATTAAGCCGCCACCTGCCTAAGACGGTCTAAATTCGTCTTTACAGAAAATTCGACTAATCGAGATTTTACTGTACTTGCTTTAGTTTGAAGGCTGAAAATAGAGGACAAACGTGTTATGCTGAATCTATTGTTCTTTATTTTGCATAATACAAATATGTTAACATCAAATTAAAATATATTTAAACACACCCATATGAGTGAATACCTATGCAAACACTTTGGATCCACATGAGACTCCGAGATACTGACGAGGATCCAAACTGTTTGACACCCTGGCTGCATTTTGGCAGACAAATTGATTACAGCATGAATTTTGAAAATTTGGGTGAAAAAATCGGTAAAAATAATTTAATTTTCTCAGCAGGCTAAAGGTTAAAGAAATAATAAATCTCTGTAAATGAGTATTACATGTATCTTGACACTAGTCTTTTTTATACTAGATGAGTCGATACAAATTTGACTTCAACTGAACTCATCCTCATAGGTATGACTCAAAGGAGTGAGGTTAATATATGAACTCATTATAGATCTGATTGTAGTTTCTACAATACAAACTGTACTGTGTGTATATGCCGTTATATAGCGTCATTATTTTTTACATGAATATTCAAATCAGAAAGGTTTAAACATAACGCCCATATGCTTTAATGGTATATACATTTGTATAACTATTACAGTGGTTAAACTGAATATAATAAAAAATCATAATTATAATAATTCATCAATGCTAAGCAGTATACAGTTAATCCCTCTGATACGACCATTATAACCCTTCTCTTGCTGAATTTTAAAATACATTTCTCCTTCTTTACCCATGCCCTCTTGTATAATTACATATATCTTCACTGTTTACAAGTTTTTCGCAGTGCAACCACTGCTGTGGATTGCACTGGTTGCACAATCAATTTGTAAATAGTGCAGACCCTGATGAGACAGCTCCTGCAGGAGCTGTCTCATCTGGGTCTTCACTATTTACAGGTAGGTATATTGACGAGAATAGCAAGCGAAGGGTTCAAATGATATATTAATGAGGGCCAAAACAGAAAGTTCCATCAATTTATGTTATTCCTGCACGCATCAAGCAACGGCCTGCTTTTAAAGACTGAGTAAATACAGTAGAACATGTCTTAAACGGCCAACATATAGGTATAATTATGGGTCTGTGGTAGTTTAATGCAGTCTAAGTAGTTTAAGGTAGTCTAAAGCAATGCAGAAAGCTCATATAGGAGCTTTCTGCAATACTTTTGCCTGTATTTAGCAACTACTTGCTTTTTTATGTTCAATAAATGAATGACCAGTTAAGGTAGGTTACATTGTAATTCATCCAAAAAGCAGGTTCTTCCTCGAAGTTTGATAAGATAGGTTTTGGTATTGGAAGAAACTGTAGTGTCAGATCTAAAAATCATTTCACAAACAGACAGAGTAGATGTTGATCAGACGGCTTCTGTATACAGAAACCGTCAGACATAGGTCTACTCTGTTTGCAAATGCTTGAAGTGTTATATGGAGGAAAGGGTTAAACAAAATCTTTATCAATTTAACTCTTTCACTGATGACTATTTATGTAACAACATTCATAGTACAATTATAAGGGAGTGTGGTTATAAGAGATTACGTATGCACAATGGTTTGGCATATAATGAATTTGATTCAACTCGAAAATTTCTGCTTTCAAATGTAAACGCATTTGTTGAACCTGCCAATATACCTTCCTTTTAGTTCTTGCCAAAGGGAATACTTCTTGCTGAATAAACAAAAATATCCCCAATTGCAATTAAGCCCCATAACCGCGTCAAGGTAGGAGGTAAATATGGGGTGGCCACTTTTCCTTTTTCTAAAAAAAGAACACAAACAGAAAATTTACAGAAAAAAGTGTTGCCCGAAGGGAAAATATATAAAGAACCCATTTAATGGGTGACTTGTCAAAACGCGTGTACATGTCTAAATGCCAAAACGTCTATCTACAGCTGAGAGATCCAGCAATAGCCTTATGCATCTGTCCATTAAAGAAGTTTTAAATACAGTCAAATAAAAATGCAAGCGCCCTGTGAGCTTGCTAGATCAGTCAATTGCCCTGAATATAAGCTCTCTGAGCATTTGACGGTTCAGAAAAGTATCCCCTGGCAGAGATCAAATAATGAAGTTTGCTATCTACTAAAAGAGGACTCAGTTCCAGGACAGGCTGTGGTGGTTGAAATTCTGGGTTGCAGTTTGCTTCTTGCTCACAGACGGTTAAATCATGACAGACTAAGGTGTTTATAGTTCAGTTTGCTACTCAAGTAACGTAAGAGAAGTAAAATGAGGCAAAACGTACACCAGCAATATCGAGGTAAAAGAAAATTGATTCCTAGTAGTCCCTAATGTTCTATATGAAATCCTAACGCTGAGCAAGCAACCTCAAAAGTGCTGGTACACGACTGCCTAGAATACAGATAAGCTGTATTTATTTTATGTCAAAGATGCAGTTTCATTTGTACTGTAGACCCACCAAGACACCTGAAGAAATCTACCAAAATACTAAACTATCAAGACTACAAAACGATATATGAAAGTCCGTACCAAAAATGTAACATCACTGACTTGTCTATGATGTCACATTGGACCGAGAAACGACCAAAGTACCTATAAGGTGCTTGGTGGGATATAAATATATACATGTATATATGAAAACAACGTTAAACTTTAAACCAGAACAAAACTAAAGCACTATACTAACTATAGACTGCTGAAATTAAAACCACCTATAAGCAAAAAGTAGACTGCATCCCAGGACATCAAACACTGTAGTATGTCCGGAAATCGAACCCTCTGCCAGTAGATATAAAAGACGGACGGTAGGCTAAGAAATACTCATTGAGCTTTAACCTTAACCCAATCTAAACGTGCGTGCAAGTAGGACGATATAAGAAACAGACATTTTCATGACATCGGTCCCACATTAGACCATGACACACACTGTACCAATAAAACATTAATCACATTGACTGATCGGGATGAGAATAAATATGGACAGATGCTTTCAATATCTCAAACCTTAGGGCAACAAAACTAGCGAAGTAGTTATAAATGTACAATTGTTCGCAGAAAAAAGGAAAGTTGGCCATTAGAATGAACGTATGGTGCATTTCTAACTATTTGAGGACAGTATAGACCCAGAACAAATTCCTCACTGTTCTAAGTGAGGCATTTGGATTGGATCGCCACTGCCTGAACAAAACGTCACAGCATCCTCGAGTCCTTGCAGCTTTCTCGTCCCATTATCTTCCTTTTCGCCCCTTTTCAACACTAGTACCACGCCGTAGATGCTAAATTTGAATAAAAACAATAACATGAAAATATATATATCTATACCAATGTATATTGGGCGAAAACCAAAGAAATAAATTCAGTGAAGCAACATAGTTCATCTGGCTAATTTATGCCAAGTGTTTAGATACAGATTACAGGCATCTTTTCCCTTTATTGGATCGTTGTTAGCTTTAAGTTAACCGAACGTGTTTTATCCTGATAACCGGGAAATGGAATTAACAGTTTGATCTAGATCAGATGATCGGTGTGTAGTCAATGGCCAAGTTGTTTGTTACAAGGTCAATAAAGTAAACCCTCGCTATAGCGACACCATAATATTATGAATAAATATAAGAATCTATAAGACTGTTTAATGCGGAGCGAAAGTAGTGAAGACAGTGACTGAGGGAGATTTCTGCATGTCTTTCATCCTGCGCTAAACTAAATCCAGATTTAAACATATTTTAAACCATTTTGAAGAGGTTTTGCTGTTGTTTAACCCATTACATCATAGGTTTTTAAGATATAGCATCTTTGAATATATCTACCGAAAAGGAGAATTAAATAGAATAAATGAAAATTTTAGAAGTTTGAAACCATTGTGATAAATAGAACATTTGCTCCTATAGGAGCAAATGCTCTATTTATCACAATGGTTTCACAAAGTGACTTTTACAGAGTCGCCCAAATCGTCAATATGAGGGAATGGGTTAAATGCATTGGGTATTTGATTAAAAAATAGCGGAACAGCAATTTTTCACAATATAATGATGCTAGCATTTAAAACATGATGGCTTACCCAGAAGTCCAATACATAATGCCATGGACTCCAATCTCCAGCATTCTGTCATTCTGTCGCCAATGTTATTCCGCTAAGTCGCGGTTGGTTCCTCCGTCGTCTTGTGGTTGCTGGCCTCTTCATTCGTCCTTGATGTTCCAATACAGCTACCCTACTTCTTCGGACCCGCCCACTCGGCCCAATGGGAACTATCCGTGAAGATAGTCGTCGTGGAAGACTCTTATAACGCCTTGCAGCCAGTCAGGGTTTGGGGACTTCGACGTTACAGAGCTGAATAGTCTGCCTTGGTCCACCGTCGTCTCGTCATCTGGTCTCTCTGGTGTCATCGTGGTCCTGTCATCTTGGGTTCCATCTGTTCTGCAAAAAAACTTAATACAAAAGAAGGTTAAGGCTGAAAAGAAATTTTGGATTAGGACATATATAACAACACTAACAACAATACATATACAAGTACACTCAAAACACAGTTGCAAAACAAAACTAGCTATACAAATACTAATAACAACCATACATGTAATTAGAAAAAAACCGAGCGCGATGTGGTACCACAAACAAAAAATAAATATATCAAACACTCTAAACCCATATATATCAGTAAACTAAATACAAAAGAAGGTCAAGGCTGAAAAGAATTTATGGATTAGAACATATATAACAACAATACATATACAAGAACACTCAAAATACGAATATTAATAATATCACAACAAAACAAAACTAGCAATACAAATATTAACAATAACGACGAGAAAAAAAACCCGAGTTGGTCGACCAGCTTCAAAACGCGCGCGATTCGGTTCCACACATACAAACATATCAAACAATCTTAATCTATCACCAAGTAAACTATAAACAAACCTAATTAACCTGAACCCTGTGTGCACACTTCAAACCTAAACCCTGTTGTTCTCCTGTGTAGTTGTGGCCTCATGTCGTCGCAGCTCCCGGTGTTGGTCCTTGTCGTAGTTCCTCTTCGTCACCCTCCATGGCGACCCATAAGGGTCCCATACAACACTAGTACCACGCCGTAGATGCTAAATTTGAATAAAAACAATAACATGAAAATATATATATCTCTATACCAATGTATATTGTGCGAAAACCAAAGAAAAAAATTCAATGAAGCAACATAGTTTGTCTGGCTAATTTATGCCAAGTGTTTAGATACAGATTACAGGCATCTTTTCTCTTTATTGGATCGTTGTTAGCTTTAAGTTAACCGAACGTGTTTTATCCTGATAACCGGGAAATGGAATTAACAAACAGTTTGATCTAGATCAGATGATCGGTGTGTAGTCAATGGCCAAGTTGTTTGTTACAAGGTCAATAAAGTAAACCCTCGCTATAGCGACACCATGATATTATGAATAAATATAAGAATTTATAAGACTGTTTAATGCGGAGCGAAAGTAGTGAAGACAGTGGCTGATGGAGATTTCTGCATGTCTTTTATCCTGCGCTAAACTAAATCTAGATTTAAACATATTTTAAACCATTTTGAAGAGGTTTTGCTGTTGTTTAACCCATTACATCATAGGTTTTTTTAAGATATAGCATCTTTGAATATATCTACCGAAAAGGAGAATTAAATAGAATAAATGAAAATTTTAGAAGTTTGAAACCATTGTGATAAATAGAACATTTGCTCCTATAGGAGCAAATGTTCTATTTATCACAATGGTTTCACAAAGTGACTTTTACAGAGTCGCCCAAATCGTCAATATGAGGGAATGGGTTAAATGCATTGGGTATTTGATTAAAAAAAAAGCGGAACAGCAATTTTTCACAATATAATGATGCTAGCATTTAAAACATGATGGCTTACCCAGAAGTCCAATACATAATGCCATGGACTCCAACCTCCAGAATTCTGTCATTCTGTCGCCAATGTTATTCCGCTAAGTCGCGGTTGGTTCCTCCGTCGTCTTGTGGTTGCTGGCCTCTTCATTCGTCCTTGATGTTCCAATGCAGCTACCCTACTTCTTCGGACCCGCCCACTCGGCCCAATGGGAACTATCCGTGAAGATAGTCGTCGTGGAAGACTCTTATAACGCCTTGCAGCCAGTCAGGGTTTGGGGACTTCGACGTTACAGAGCTGAATAGTCTGCCTTGGTCCACCGTCGTCTCGTCATCTGGTCTCTCTGGTGTCATCGTGGTCCTGTCATCTTGGGTTCCATCTGTTCTGCAAATAACTTAATACAAAAGAAGGTTAAGGCTGAAAAGAAATTTTGGATTAGGACATATATAACAACACTAACAACAATACATATACAAGTACACTCAAAACACAATTGCAAAACAAAACTAGCTATACAAATACTAATAACAACCATACATGTAATTAGAAAAAAACCGAGCGCGATGTGGTACCACAAACAAAAAATAAACATATCAAACACTCTAAACCCATATATATCAGTAAACTAAATACAAAAGAAGGTCAAGGCTGAAAAGAATTTATGGATTAGAACATATACGTATAACAACAATACATATACAAGAACACTCAAAATACGAATATTAATAATATCACAACAAAACTAAACTAGCAATACAAATATTAACAATAACGACGAGAAAAAAACCCCGAGTTGGTCGACCAGCTTCAAAACGCGCGCGATTCGGTTCCACACATACAAACATATTAAACAATCTTAATCTATCACCAAGTAAACTATAAACAAACCTAATTAACCTGAACCCTGTGTGCACACTTCAAACCTAAACCCTGTTGTTCTCCTGTGTAGTTGTGGCCTCATGTCGTCGCAGCTCCCGGTGTTGGTCCTTGTCGTAGTTCCTCTTCGTCACCCTCCATGGCGACCCATAAGGGTCCCATACAACACTAGTACCACGCCGTAGATGCTAAATTTGAATAAAAACAATAACATGAAAATATATATATCTCTATACCAATGTATATTGGGCGAAAACCAAAGAAACAAATTCAATGAAGCAACATAGTTTGTCTGGCTAATTTATGCCAAGTGTTTAAATACAGATTACAGGCATCTTTTCTCTTTATTGGATCGTTGTTAGCTTTAAGTTAACCGAACGTGTTTTATCCTGATAACCGGGAAATGGAATTAACAAACAGTTTGATCTAGATCAGATGATCGGTGTGTAGTCAATGGCCAAGTTGTTTGTTACAAGGTCAATAAAGTAAACCCTCGCTATAGCGACACCATAATATTATGAATAAATATAAGAATCTATAAGACTGTTTAATGCGGAGCGAAAGTAGTGAAGACAGTGGCTGATGGAGATTTCTGCATGTCTTTTATCCTGCGCTAAACTAAATCTAGATTTAAACATATTTTAAACCATTTTGAAGAGGTTTTGCTGTTGTTTAACCCATTACATCATAGGTTTTTTAAGATATAGCATCTTTGAATATATCTACCAAAAAGGAGAATTAAATAGAATAAATGAAAATTTTAGAAGTTTGAAACCATTGTGATAAATAGAACATTTGCTCCTATAGGAGCAAATGTTCTATTTATCACAATGGTTTCACAAAGTGACTTTTACAGAGTCGCCCAAATCGTTAATATGAGGGAATGGGTTAAATGCATTGGGTATTTGATTAAAAAAATAGCGGAACAGCAATTTTTCACAATATAATGATGCTAGCATTTAAAACATGATGGCTTACCCAGAAGTCCAATACATAATGCCATGGACTCCAACCTCCAGAATTCTGTCATTCTGTCGCCAATGTTATTCCGCTAAGTCGCGGTTGGTTCCTCCGTCGTCTTGTGGTTGCTGGCCTCTTCATTCGTCCTTGATGTTCCAATACAGCTACCCTACTTCTTCGGACCCGCCCACTCGGCCCAATGGGAACTATCCGTGAAGATAGTCGTCGTGGAAGACTCTTATAACGCCTTGCAGCCAGTCAGGGTTTGGGGACTTCGACGTTACAGAGCTGAATAGTCTGCCTTGGTCCACCGTCGTCTCGTCATCTGGTCTCTCTGGTGTCATCGTGGTCCTGTCATCTTGGGTTCCATCTGTTCTGCAAAAACCTTAATACAAAAGAAGGTTAAGGCTGAAAAGAAATTTTGGATTAGGACATATATAACAACACTAACAACAATACATATACAAGTACACTCAAAACACAATTGCAAAACAAAACTAGCTATACAAATACTAATAACAACCATACATGTAATTAGAAAAAAACCGAGCGCGATGTGGTACCACAAACAAAAAATAAACATATCAAACACTCTAAACCCATATATATCAGTAAACTAAATACAAAAGAAGGTCAAGGCTGAAAAGAATTTATGGATTAGAACATATACGTATAACAACAATACATATACAAGAACACTCAAAATACGAATATTAATAATATCACAACAAAACAAAACTAGCAATACAAATATTAACAATAACGACGAGAAAAAACCCCCGAGTTGGTCGACCAGCTTCAAAACGCGCGCGATTCGGTTCCACACATACAAACATATCAAACAATCTTAATCTATCACCAAGTAAACTATAAACAAACCTAATTAACCTGAACCCTGTGTGCACACTTCAAACCTAAACCCTGTTGTTCTCCTGTGTAGTTGTGGCCTCATGTCGTCGCAGCTCCCGGTGTTGGTCCTTGTCGTAGTTCCTCTTCGTCACCCTCCATGGCGACCCATAAGGGTCCCATACAACACTAGTACCACGCCGTAGATGCTAAATTTGAATAAAAACAATAACATGAAAATATATATATCTCTATACCAATGTATATTGGGCGAAAACCAAAGAAATTTTTTTTCAATGAAGCAACATAGTTTGTCTGGCTAATTTATGCCAAGTGTTTAAATACAGATTACAGGCATCTTTTCTCTTTATTGGATCGTTGTTAGCTTTAAGTTAACCGAACGTGTTTTATCCTGATAACCGGGAAATGGAATTAACAAACAGTTTGATCTAGATCAGATGATCGGTGTGTAGTCAATGGCCAAGTTGTTTGTTACAAGGTCAATAAAGTAAACCCTCACTATAGCGACACCATAATATTATGAATAAATATAAGAATTTATAAGACTGTTTAATGCGGAGCGAAAGTAGTGAAGACAGTGGCTGATGGAGATTTCTGCATGTCTTATCCTGCGCTAAACTAAATCTAGATTTAAACATATTTTAAACCATTTTGAAGAGGTTTTGCTGTTGTTTAACCCATTACATCATAGGTTTTTAAGATATAGCATCTTTGAATATATCTACCGAAAAGGAGAATTAAATAGAATAAATGAAAATTTTAGAAGTTTGAAACCATTGTGATAAATAGAACATTTGCTCCTATAGGAGCAAATGTTCTATTTATCACAAATGGTTTCACAAAGTGACTTTTACAGAGTCGCCCAAATCGTCAATATGAGGGAATGGGTTAAATGCATTGGGTATTTGATTAAAAAAAATAGCGGAACAGCAATTTTTCACAATATAATGATGCTAGCATTTAAAACATGATGGCTTACCCAGAAGTCCAATACATAATGCCATGGACTCCAACCTCCAGAATTCTGTCATTCTGTCGCCAATGTTATTCCGCTAAGTCGCGGTTGGTTCCTCCGTCGTCTTGTGGTTGCTGGCCTCTTCATTCGTCCTTGATGTTCCAATGCAGCTACCCTACTTCTTCGGACCCGCCCACTCGGCCCAATGGGAACTATCCGTGAAGATAGTCGTCGTGGAAGACTCTTATAACGCCTTGCAGCCAGTCAGGGTTTGGGGACTTCGACGTTACAGAGCTGAATAGTCTGCCTTGGTCCACCGTCGTCTCGTCATCTGGTCTCTCTGGTGTCATCGTGGTCCTGTCATCTTGGGTTCCATCTGTTCTGCAAAAAACTTAATACAAAAGAAGGTTAAGGCTGAAAAGAAATTTTGGATTAGGACATATATAACAACACTAACAACAATACATATACAAGTACACTCAAAACACAATTGCAAAACAAAACTAGCTATACAAATACTAATAACAACCATACATGTAATTAGAAAAAAACGAGCGCGATGTGGTACCACAAACAAAAAATAAACATATCAAACACTCTAAACCCATATATATCAGTAAACTAAATACAAAAGAAGGTCAAGGCTGAAAAGAATTTATGGATTAGAACATATATAACAACAATACATATACAAGAACACTCAAAATACGAATATTAATAATATCACAACAAAACTAAACTAGCAATACAAATATTAACAATAACGACTAGAAAAAACCCCGAGTTGGTCGACCAGCTTCAAAACGCGCGCGATTCGGTTCCACACATACAAACATATCAAACAATCTTAATTTATCAACAGCTTAAAATGATTGGGGTTAGAACAAATATAACAACATCAACATTATTACAAATACATGAATACTCACAATACAATGAAAACAACGATAACAATATTAATAATATCACAACAAAACAAAACTAGCAATACAAATATAAACAATCACGACGAGAAAAAAAACCCCGAGCTGGTCGATCAGCTTCTAAACGCGCGCGATTCGGTTCCACACATACAAACATATCAAACAATCTTAATCTATCACCAAGTAAACTATAAACAAACCTAATTAACCTGAACCCTGTGTGCACACTTCAAACCTAAACCCTGTTGTTCTCCTGTGTAGTTGTGGCCTCATGTCGTCGCAGCTCCCGGTGTTGGTCCTTGTCGTAGTTCCTCTTCGTCACCCTCCATGGCGACCCATAAGGGTCCCATACAACACTAGTACCACGCCGTAGATGCTAAATTTGAATAAAAATAATAACATGAAAATATATATATCTCTATACCAATGTACATTGGGCGAAAACCAAAGAAATAAATTCAGTGAAGCAACATAGTTCATCTGGCTAATTTATGCCAAGTGTTTAGATACAGATTACAGGCATCTTTTCCCTTTATTGGATCGTTGTTAGCTTTAAGTTAACCGAACGTGTTTTATCCTGATAACCGGGAAATGGAATTAACAAACAGTTTGATCTAGATCAGATGATCGGTGTGTAGTCAATGGCCAAGTTGTTTGTTAGAAGGTCAATAAAGTAAACCCTCGCTATAGCGACACCATATTATGAATAAATATAAGAATCTATAAGAGGTTTTGCTGTTGTTTAACTCATTACATCATAGGTTTTTTAAGATATAGCATCTTTGAATAAATCTACCGAAAAGGAGAATTAAATAGAATAAATGATAATTTTAGAAGTTTGAAACCATTGTGATAAATAGAACATTTGCTCCTATAGGAGCAAATGTTCTATTTATCACAATGGTTTCACAAAGTGACTTTTACAGAGTCGCCCAAATCGTCAGTATGAGGGAATGGGTTAAATGCATTGGGTATTTGATTAAAAAAATAGCGGAACAGCAATTTTTCACAATATAATAATGCTAGCATTTAAAACATGGTGGCTTACCCAGAAGTCCAATACATAATGCCATGGACTCCAATCTCCAGCATTCTGTCATTCAATGCCTAAAACAAAGAAAAAGATGGATATTACAACTTGAATCCAACCCTGCAATATGTAATATACATCACAAAATTTGGGTCTTAAAATTGGCGAACAATTGTTTAAAACTGTAACAGTTAGGCTACTGTTAACCTTTTCACTGTTCTATGTTTATTCCAAATTGTGATACCTACTGATTATTCATGGCCAAAATAGTTAAAATAAAATATGGGAGGTGGAAGGTTGTGGCCATTATAGTAAGTAAATGGACAGGCATTTCAAATTCCATTAGTAAACAGAGCAGACGCTGATCAGACGGCTCCTCTAGGATCCGTCTGATATGGGTCTACTGTGCTTGCATGTGTGAAAACTCGTTTATATGAAGGAAAGGGTTAACTGAACAGTTTGAGTGCTAAACGGTATGGATCCTGACCAGTCGCTAAATAATTCGGTCTCCCATCGGAATTTGCATATGTATATACATGTACATCACTTGATATCAAACTTTATTTTGTTACGTGTAAACGCTACTTTATGCTATCAATTTTGTTTTCTTTTCACTCTCATACCTTAACCCTTCTCTTGCTGAATTTTAAAATACATTTCCCCTTCTTTACCCATGCACTGTTGTATAATTACACACATTCACACACACATATATATATATTCTCAACATTATATATATATATATATATATATATATATATATATATATATATATATATATACTGTGTACACGTATTTCGCTATACAATTACTGCTGTGGAGTGCACTGGTTTACACAATCAACTTGTAAATAGTGCAAAGCTCTGATGGGACAGCTCCTGCAGGAGCTGTCTCATCTGGGTCTTCACAATTTACAGGTAGGTATATTGACGTGAAAAGCAAGCGAAGGGTTAATAACTTATCAAGTCACTACTAAGCACCGACTTGCCGAGGACTTTACACACGACGATGTATGAACAATTTGTCTATGACTCCTGTTCCACCAGGAGGGGCCAGGTTGTGCCCATTCCTAGAATAAAAACGTGAAAGTTGTAAAATATCCGTAATAGTAGTTTAATTATACATGCACTTCGCGGTTACATCATCGGTGTCAAACAGTTTGTGTCGTATTGAGAATATGCGTCTCTATCTAGATTCAAATGCCTTTTAAAAGTAATTATGAATGTCCGGACATTGTGCTCAGTATTGATCAGTACCCAGTTTTAGCATTTAGATATTTTCACTGTAGACAGTTTATCCGTTTAACTTAATTGAATAAACATGAAACAATGGTATGTATGGATAAACTTATCACGTACGACACATTTTTCATTCAATGGCGAGACCATTATTTTATGTATGTATAATTCATATGCATTTTTTAATTTATCGATTAAAAGTGTCCATAGGTAGCGACATCGAACCGGTTGTGTGATACACATGTGTATACAAATGCTGAAAAGCACGCAGGACCCAGCCGAGTTGAAAACATTAGTATTGAGCACTTTATAAAATAAATCTACAGCATTTCATATTCGGAAATAAATATTCATGTGCCTGTTATGATAACAGTAAAACCATTTAAATAAGTGAAAACTATACACATCAGATGTTCTCCGTAAACATTTTTCAAAACTTTTTTGTTTCAGTTCAGCAGATTCCACGTGTATATACAGTGAAACCTCTCTAAACCGGACGTTAAATTTTGTATAAATATCAGTCTTGGTGGTAGCTTTATGCAGGGTGAAAGCAATGCAGAAAGCTTCTGTTGGAGCTTTCTGCATGACTTTCACACTGCATTAAGCAGCCACCTGCTTAAAATTATCTAAATTCTGCTTTACTAGAAATACGGTTTAGAGGGGTTTTACTGTACTTCACAAAGTAAGTTCGATACCGCTACCTGTGTATTAATAGTTCGATACCGATTCCTATGTATTTATCTGCAAAGTTTTACGTCCACCATAATGAAGCTCTGTATTTCAAGGACTATGTTATCACGTTTTAACCCTTTCCTTCATGAATATGCATGTAAGATGTAAGAAATAATGGTACTATGGATATGAATCCGAAGAATATCTATACGTGTCATGACAGAAACTGTAGCATGTGAGATCTATATAATTCCATAAGTAAACGGAACAGACACTGGTCAGACTAGAGCTTGACTTCTTGTACAATGTATCATCTACCTTTGACCGGAGTTCTATAATTTTTACTCGTTTATACACATGTAAATTGTAAAGGTTCAACCTAGTTACAGAAATCATGGGTAAACCGAATAACACAGGACGTATTTATCATTTACTTAATAAAGACGCGTGTTTACGTATATTCCACCAGGAAGCTGTCTATCAGGGTCTGTTCTAGTTGCTAATGGAATATGAATTAGAAGAATGTCTATAATTTAACGGCATACAATTGCAGGCAATTTAGATCATGACAGAAACTAGTTATTCCATAAGCAAACAGAGCAGGCCCTGATAAGGAAGTTCCTACAGGGACCGTCTGATCCGTGTATACTTTGTTTCCAAAGATGCCAAATGCATGATCTCTATGATGTAAAGGTTGACACGAATCATCTAACATCTAACGCGTATTCAAATCTTAACCCCTCGCTTGCTATTCACGTCAATAGACCTACCTGTAAATAGTGAAGACCCAAATGTCCTTGATATTGCCGTCTTGAGTTCATATGCCATTAATATTTAGGACGACATTATTTCTTAACCCTTTACTCCATAAATACGCCTTTTCACGCCTTGACAAGAAGAGTAGACCTCATTCAGACGGTTCCTATAGGGTCCGTCTGATTAGGGTCTGCTCTGTTTGCTTGTGATATAAATAAAATATTCTACAGTTTCTGTCATGGCCAAATTTTCACGTACTATTACAGTGCTCCCTCCCTACAACGGTCCTCTCAATAACGATTCCCTCCTTACAACAATGCTTGTCACTGTTTCCGAAACAACAAGGCTCCAGAAACAACCTTTTTCCATCGTATTTTCTTTATGCCTCCATCAAACCCAATGTTCCGACTACTCTTTAGAATCGCAACTTTGTGACGATTCCAAAGAGTGGTCACAACATAGGGTTTGTTTGAGGCATAACGGTTTTAGTTCTCGAAATACACCTTATCTGGGGATCTGCAAACAAGCTAATTATGTTTGATTTTCCCTCCCTATAACAACTCCCTCTGAACAACACATACAATATTCATACCCCAAAGGGTGTCGTTGTAGAGAGGGAGCACTGTTTAACAATTAATCTAATGAATATTCATGCTGTCAACTTATTACATGAATAGGCATGGGTTAATAAATATTCAAGGAGTAAAGGACCAAAATCACAAAAACCAAAACCTAAAACCACTGCAAACTCCACCATGGAGCAAACTCCTAGACCACAGTTAGTTGTCAAACAATGTGAAAAGAAACAGGTAACAAATGATAATACTCACTGGCCTGTGTACTCTAGCCAGACTCCTCAATTTCACAAACATAGCCAGACTCCTCAATTTCACAAACACAGAAACACTTGCAGCAGTCATCTACGAAGTTTGGTGAACGAATGATTTCGTTGTAGTTTTCTTTTGTCATTATCCACACCTGTGAGATTTTTGCTGGAAAGCGTGCAAATACGAGTTGAATAGCCAACAACTCGCGATATTTTCGATTCAGCCAATGATTGGCGTTCAATTGGACCATGTATAAATCTAATCTTAGAAAATTGCTCCCCATATGATAGATCTCAAATAAGATGATCACTGAAACGTTTGTATCCAGATCATAAGTGTACTTCAAATTCAGTTTTTTAAACATTGAGTTTAACAAATCTACTTGAATATGTAGATCGATGCTACTATTTGAATAGATAATTTGATTATAATAAATCAGGTGTTTGATTAGGATCAAAACCGTTTTTACTCCGGATCAAAACCGCTTTGTACTCTATTTGAGTTAAGCTCCAGTCTAACAGCATAGCATGTGTGTTTCAATCATTGTACCCTGGCGAAGAAATGCGATGAGTGTTTGGATCCAGAAAGGATCATCAGGATCCAAGGAATGTTAACTGAATAGAAGAAAAGTTAATCTTGAGAATTGTAGCAGACGATGATTCTCAGACAACACAATTAATTATCGTAAGCGAGTTAATAGTTATATTTATATATTTCAAGAAACCGTTGTCTATTCCAGCTTGCAAATACATGTGTTATTTACTACTTTCGAGGAAAATGAAAGCGCATTATCTGAATCCAAACTAGTTTCTCTCTCTCTCTTTCTCACTGTCTCTCACGTGTATGTCTGTTTGTATCTCTCCTCCCCCTCTCTCTCTCTCTTTCCATCTCTCTCTCTCTCTTCCATTAGACAATCAATGATTTCTCAATGCTCTCTCGTCCACATTTCAACTATTGTATCAACTCTGTAATGTTATTATTCAGTACATGTACTTTCTTTCCCAATAATATGCAGAACATATATATTTTCATATCTCCACCTAACCCGTAACTCATTAAAATTGTCACTTTTTTAGACAACTCCGGGCGTGGTGGAAACACGAGAGAAATGTTTCGTTAACGCGTTTTATATATAGACGTTGAATTGTCCATCTATCATTTTAGTCAAACTGTAATACAGTAGAATCCGCCTTAAGCGGTCATTCATTTATTGAACACAAGAGTCTCAAAACTCAGGTGGTTGCTTTATGTAGGACAAACGTATTGCAGAAAGCTCCTGTAGGAATTTCCTGCATTACTTTTCACCGGCATTAAGTTACCACATACCTTACAGACCCATAAATAGACCTCTTTTTGATGGCGGCTTAAGGCAAATTCTACTGTACTGGTCAAAGTCGTACATACAGGGAGTCAGCTGGATATAGAGATCAGACATAGTTTGTCAAAGTCAGCTGGATATAGGGATAACATGTTATATATCAAGATTAACTCTTTCCTTCATATAAACGTTTTTCACGCATTTACAAACAGAGTAGACCCAGACCAGACGGCTCCTGTAGGATCGGTATCTGATCTGTTTGCTGATTGAATTTGTACGGTTTGTTTACTTTCTAATTTGGCTTCAGTGTTCTACCTATATTATTTGTTATAATGTCACCCCTACTAAAAGGGCCGGCCAGTTTGACTAATGAAACACCTTATTCTCTTTCGCAATACCTCCTAAGTCTTCACCCTTAATGTTAGGTAAAAGGCAGACAGGCAATCGTAATCATTCTTTTCTTAGATAGCGATTATATCTAAAAAAACACGACGGGGCTGTTAGTCGACCACCTACATACATGTACTAGTCTATAGGTGGATGTCACGGATATATATATATATATGTGTGTGTGTGTGTGTGTGTGTGTGTGTGTGTGTGTGTGTGTGTGTGTGTGTGTGTGTGTGTGCGTGTGTGTGTGTGTGTGTGTGTGTGTGTGTGTGTGTGTGTGTGTGTGTGTGCGCGTGCGCGTGCGCGTGCGCGTGTGTGCGTGTGTGCGTGTGTGCGTGTGTGCGTGTGTGTGTGTGTGTGTGTGTGTGTGTGTGATATTCACGTAAGAAATAATAACACCGTAGAATTTATAGAGTCAGATCTATTATATTTTCACAAGCAAGCAGAGCAGACCCTGATCAGATGGCTCTATTCTGGGTCTACTCTGTTGCAAAGGCGTGAAAAAGCATTTGTATGGGGGTTGTTGTTAAATAACAAAGAACACAAAGAACGCATTTATAATGCATAGGACCTTGATATATAAATTTCGTTCAGCAATAAATTCAACGTCTGCCCCAAACCTTTTACTTGCTGATCGTTCATGTAAGATTTAACTAATGACGTCATGAATACCAATTACATGAAATAGCATAAACACAGCATTGTTTGGCCATTGCAGAATCTGTAGAATCAGATCCATATTAGGACAGCGAGCATCCTAACCAGACTAGCTACTCCTAGATTATCCGTCTGATCTGTGTTTAATCTGTTTACAAAGATGTTAACCCTTTCCTTCATATAAACGCCTTTTCACGCATTTGCAAACAGAGTAGACCCAGATCAGACGGCTCCTATAGGAGCCGTCTGATCAGGGTCTACTCTGTTTGCTTATGAAAATTGATAGAACTGTTTATTTAGTTTCTAAAATGACTAAAATGTTCCACATTTCATTATAACTATTTTGTCCATAAATATTCAGTAGGTTCTTAAATTTGGATTAAGCATAAAACAGGGAAATGTGTTAAAATTCACCTCTATGAGGTAAAGTGTAAGAACCTCCGATTAATACTTACAGTAGAGTCTGTCCTAAGCGGTCATCGTTTATTGAATATAGGAGTCTTAAAGAGCATGCTGCCGCTTAATGCTTGGCACACGTTTTGCAGAAAACTCCTATAGGATCTTTCTTCGTCACTTTTGACCTGCATTAAGCTACAACCTGCCTTACATATGCATAATTAATTAATTACGCATCTTTTTTTTTTTACCACTTAAGGCATGCTCTGGTGTATTTTTCAGGGACACTGTACTGTATCAGTGTACAATGAGTTCTAAAAATGTGTACAGCTATATCGACGGGCAAGTGACAGACTTTACGTGCTATTCTTAGTTGGTAAAAATAAAATAGTATTAACCCTTATCTAAAAGGTACAGCTTACCGTAAATATTCAGGGATATCTTTTAAGAAAAGTGTAACTGACAGACAGTGGAACTATAGATGAGAGGGCTTATCTAGGAACCCGTTTATCTGAGTCTCCACTGTTTGCAAGGACATAGATGGCTCTTATCCCGCACCGAAAGTGTTAATATACGTACGAGATATATTGGCGGACAAGTGACAGCCTTCACGAGATTTACATGACCCTTATCCATCTATTTTATTTCCTAATGTCGGTACCATATCTAGATGTACTCGTCTTGTAAATGTGAGTCATGTTACAAGGGTTAACATCGCGAAAATTCAGAACAATCTTTTCAAACGATGTTGGTCCTGATGCCACGCCCATTATTGTTTCCTTCTCTACGGGGCCCAGTGGTTACTTCCTATATGTCACCAGCAGCTGCACCCACGTACACAAACAAGTAGAATAGAAAAAAAGAATGTGACATGCGTACTTGTAGAGACAGAGAATGCAGGGTGTGTTTTAACTGCTGCCCAGCATCACATCTGAATCCAATCTATTTTACACTGGGGATCTAGAACTTGAATAAATCAGTTGTAGTGTAGAACTTGCCTATAGCGACAGCATAATGATTAAACACTGCATGGTATCATCTGCCATATGTACATGGCTGTCAATTCAAAAACCCAATTAAGGCTTTTGTTGATTGTTTTACATCTTGACGATGTTAAATAATTTTTATCTTATCATATCTTAACCCTTTCGCTGCCAAACTCTGTCGTCTGCTAACTTTGTCGTCTGCTACAAATTTTCATATTTTGATTTTCTTCATTTTTGTTTCAAAAACATAGTAACAGTAACAAACAGTTTGGATCCTGATGAGACGCCGAGTTACTCGGCGTCTCATCTGGATCCAAACTGTTTGCATATATAGGTAATCACAGATCCGGCATTGGCAGCGAAAGGGTTAACTACCATTATTGTCTTACCATGTTTCAGTAGATAATGAAACTTTGAACATGGTATCATGCAATATAGAACTGTATTTAATTTACCTGCCATTATTGTTCCACTATATGCAGCCAGTAGATACATGTAACATTGTGTACAATATCATGACATCATCTAACCAATACCCTGTTGGAAAAGCGAATGTCTACCGAAATTTGATCTCGTGCAAAATTTGACATCTTCCGATTCTTTCAAAATTTTGAGAAACTATTGACCGAGAGTCAGACAGCTTACACGGATGAGACACTCGGCATCTCATCTGGATACAAACTGTTCTGTTTGCAAATGAGAGTTCAGTCGCGATATGCGGCATATAAGGGTTATTGTATTGTGTTTATAGATACGATCTGAAGCAACTATTTTCATTCCTTTCGATGTTTTTTCTCTTAACGCACATAAAGTGGATAATTTTTATCAGCAATGTTGTTGTATATTTGCTTTCCACACACGAGATTTTATTCTTTTTCGATGTTTTTCTCTTAGTGCGCATAAAGTAGATACACTAGGACCTGTCTTAAGCGGCCATCTGATTATGGGTCTGTGAGGCAGGTTGTAGCTTAATGCAAGTCACAAAGCTCATATAGGAGATTTCTGCATTACTTTTGCCCTGCATTAAGCAACCACCTACTTTTTAACACTCATATGTTCAATAAATGAATGACCGCTTAAGACAGGTTATACTGTACTTTTTATAGGCAGTTGGTAACCTTGTTGTCTGTTTGTATGTTCACACTAGGGTTTTCTTGTTTTTTTTTCTTTTCAAACTGGGATCAGGATGTCAAACAAGATGAATCCTGGCATTGCGTTACTCTGTGTCTTATTCATTAACCATTTGCTCCCAGGGGATTCTTCCATGTTTATATATTGTAATGCTTGGATTAGTCCATTTTTTATCTAAGGGGTGCCTGGTCTAAATTTTCAATTTCGTTTTGTTTTATATTGAGATTCCTATCAGCAAACAGTGTAGACTCTGATCAGACGCCGCATAATGCGGCGTCTGATCAGAGTCTACACTGTTTGCCTACGTCCCATATATGGGATAGTGGGAGCAAATGGGCTGACCATTTTCTCCATAGATATGCATTTTCAAACAAAGAATATCCAGATCAGACGGCTCTAGCTATAGGAGCTCTGTTTGCATCTGACATAATATAGATATAATTCTACAATTTTTGTGGTGGCCAAATATTTCTGTGTTCATGTGCCACAATAAAAAGTAATCTAATTAATATTTATGATGTCATTATTTTATACATGAATATTCACGGAGTAAAGGGTTAATATTTTAGACCAAATTTGAGACTCATACAATAACCTGCAAACACTATTGGCTGTGAGTTCAACATCATTAACCCATCCCCCTCACATTTACGACTTTTAGTTTAAACATATTTTATTTTCGGGAATCGAGCGGTAATCGGCCGGTGTATGCAGCCTCAGAGGAGAAAATTTTGGGACCGGACATGGGCCGATATCCGGCCGAAGTCTGTTTACACATTGGAAAGTATCCCACCGATGTCCGATCGGCTTGAACCGGTGTGGACCAGATATGTTACAGACATCGGCCGGTCACCGGCCGGCCAGAACCGGACATCTACCGGGAATCGGGCGGACTATATAAACCCCCGTCAGTCGCCGTGTACAACATTATAGCCATCGGCCATCATACCGCCCGACAATCGCCCGACGTTCGACCGGGCCTAGTACAGGCATCGTTCGTTGTCCGTAGGATACTCGGGCGATATTCGTACGATGTCCGGTGAATGGGCCGGTTATCGCCCGGACATCATAGGATAATCGGCCGATTAGTATTAGATGTTCGGTCGGTATTCACTGCCTCGCCGGCTCCCTAAAAATCTCTTTGGAAACAGACGCCGTATGATTACCAGACGGTCTTCGGACGGCTTCCGCACTGCCTCCGGACAGTGCCATTTATGTAAATGATGTGTGACAATTTTTTTGACCGGTGTTGTCCGATGTCGGAAAAATGTGCAAAACCAGCGGTGTATTACCGATTACCCCCTATCCCCGGATACCGGCCGATCTTTGTGACCATAGCATAATGCTCCATTTCGGTAGATTTATTCAAAGATGTTCTATCTAAAAATAGCCCATGAGGTAATGGGTTAAACCTCTACCTGATAAAAAAACACCTTTTGACGCCTTCGCAAACAGAGTAAACACAGATCAGATGACTCATGTAGCTCTAGCCCGATCAAGGTCTGCTCTGTTTGTTTATGTGGTAATATATATTTCATTCTACAGTTTCTGCCTAGCACAAAATGCATGCCGTCATGTGACAAAGTGAAAAGATATATACATGTAATAAATATTCATGTCATCATTTCTTACACGAATATTAATCAGGCAGAGTGCTACAGAATTTGACTTTATTTTTTGTCCTCATACGTTATAACTGACGTGTAGATTTATTAGTATTTGTAAAAGGCGAAACCAAAACATAAAGCACGTGCCATGAATATAAACAAATATACTGTTGATTAAAGCCCGAATCTGAAATGCACATTAAAATGACTACAACAATGGTGTTCATTCAGATCTGATCAGGATCCTTATTGTTTTATATTCTGGTTATAAAGTGTTCGCAAATGTTATCATTAAATATCACTAAGAGTGTAGTTAAAATATATATGCCCTAAGCCTATGTCGGGTTGGGTCATGTTTTAACCTTCAAACCCTTTAAACCCTGGACTATCCCGAGTGGAATAGCCACCCAGTGTGAAATATTTTCTTTTGCTAGAGGGGTCTGTATGACAAACAGTGCAGACCCTGATCAGAGGACTCCTCTATGATCCCTTTGATCTAGGTCTATACTGTTTGCAAATAACAGCGCCTACGTGTCCCGGGTTGAAAGAGGTTAATTTACTGTAAAGCACAATGCTTTCTTAACCATTTACCTCATGCATATTCATGTAAGAAATGGCGCCTAGCTGATTAAATAACGGTATTATGAACAAAGGTAGAACGAACTAAAACTGTAGAATCAGATATTAATACTATTTCATAAGCAAACAAAGCAGACCCGGATCAGAAGACTGCTATAGGAGCCTCGTTGGAAGTTCTCTTTGAAGCAGGTGCCTGGTTTTAACCTTTAATCTGATATCTTTAGACACGTTCCTGTTGGAGATGTCTGATCAGGTTCTGCTCTGTTTGCTTATGAGATTTTATAGTTCGACCGTTGCCAATATATCACGTGCTTATATTCCATTAAAATCAGCTAATACATATATCCATGATGTCATTATTTCTGACATGAATATTAATGAGGTAAAGCCTGAAAGGCATCAATGTTTATTCATTTAGTGACCGCTGTGTAAACTATCCACTGTACAGTAGAACCTGTCCTAAGCGGCCATTCATTTATTGAGAATAGGAGGCTTATAAAGCAGGTGATTGCTTATTAATGCATGTCGTAAGTACTGCAGAAAACTCCTTCTCAACTTTTGACCAGCATTAAGCTACAACCTGCCTTACACACCCATAATTACACCTGTCTGTGATGACCGCATATGACAGGTGCTACTGTATGTGTATACTGGGATCAGAATAGTGCCGTGCATAGAAATGTCTGCTTTCATTTTTACTATACTGAGAGAAAAATAATAGCAATAATATACGTTGATGTACATTTTTATTTCCAAATAATGAGAAACAACATAAATACATGTATAACATAACAAATAAAATCAGCAACAGACAAATATAGCAGGGCAACAATAAATTAACAATCACAAACAAATATATTGTGTAAACACAATCATGTAAACATAAGCATTATCTATTATAATATTTCATAAAGGTTGCAATGTGTCAGACAGAATATGGCGTCCGTGTTTGCGCAATACTCTTATTGTAGTAGGCAAATTGATGCGTTGATTCTGAACTCTCATTTTCGTTGTCCAATAAACACATATTCCATTGAAATAGGCATACTGATGCGTTGATTCCGGAACTCTCAGTTCCACTGTTTAATACAGAAATGTTCCACATATAGCATGCTGAGAGGTTGGTGCGTTTCTTTAGGAACACTCATTTTCACTGTTCAATACACTCGTTTTCCATTGTTGTAGGCAGGTTGATGCGTTCATTTAGGAACTCTAATTCTCACTGTTCTTACACGACTGTTCCATTGTAGCAGGCAGGTGGTTGCTTTGATGAAGGGACTCACATTTTCACTGCCAAATACACGACTGTTCCTCTGTAGCAGGCAGGTGGGTGCTTTTATTTAGGAACTCACATTTTCACTGTCCAGTACACGACTGTTCCACTGTTTTGTGCATATTGGTGGAGTCCGGAAGTCTCATTTCACCCCAAAACCATTTGAAGATGTCTGGTTACGTGTCGATGATGGAACCACTTTCAGAATGACTGAGTATCACTGAATATAGATCTGTGACCATTACGTCACACAGGAAGTGACGCCAAGATACTGGTTTCATACAGTTGTTTCTCGACGATAAGCTGCTTCTTGTCTACTGTCGATTGCGGAATAAATCTGGAAAAATATAGTACAAAATTGTATACGTTATGAAAAAAACCATAAATGAATATTAAATGTGACTTCAGCAATTCTACTAACAGACTTGATAGAAAACTTCTGTATGCTTAATTTCCTTGAAAACTGAGCCTGACTTTCCCATAAAGAAATCTACTTCTATAAATTATTTAATTCCATTACCAGTCCACAGTTTTGGGAGAGTATCATCAAAAGAAACACAGGCAATGTCCAAATCTAGATCTAGAAAATGTATATACATGTATTAGATACATGTATTCGTAGTTGCGAAATGCGCAACATGTTTGCTACTAATACATGCAGTTTGTCGGTGGGAGAGTATTGTTTTAACTCATAGGCTATTTTAAATACATATTTTGAATAAATCTACCGAAAAGGAGCCCTAACTGGAGAAAAGGACAACTTTAGAATTTTGTAGTTTGAAACCATTGTGATAAATAGAGCATTTGCTCCTATAGGAGCAAATGCTCTATTTATCACAATGGTTTCACAAAGTGACTATTACATCTATAAAGTCGTCAATGAGGGAATGGGTTAATCAAACCTTCTTCGTGATATTTCGCTTATATATCAATCATGCCAGTTAATATTAACTATACACTAGCTTTTCTTTATATCTCGTTTGTATTAATCATACCTTGTTTGTGATGTCTCGTGCAACAGCATGGTTTTTGCTGTAATCTCTCGCTGATTCCAGCAACGTCTCCCCACAGCTCGGCGCCACAAGACAACCGGAAATGTAATTCCAGCATGCGCACTGCAGATCCGTCAGCTGGAACTGAACAGCGCCGCACAACAAACCTGAAGGAAAGAATATGCACACATGTTTTTATTTTCTTCAGTTGTATTACTTTTTGCAGCAGTGTTCTTTTTACATATAATTATATGATAGCTTTTTAAAGGAAAGTGAAACTGTAGATATTGGTAGTGAAGTAATGTATAACAACTTTCTAATCCTGTGTTGTTTCGGTTAAGAATGGATGCAGTTTTTCGATCCTGCCGCTCTCCGTCTTTTAACGACTTTGCCAATAAAGTAGACACTTGTCAGACGACTCCACTTATAGACTAATATAGATTATACAGTTTTTGTCTCATCCATTTTTTCCACATGCCATTATAAAATATATATAATATATATGATCTCATTATTTCTTACATGAATATTCACTGAATAAGGATTTTAAAGGGGTGCAATGTAATCTTCTACCCGCTGAATTTGAAATACATCGAAAATATAAGCAACCCAATGATGAAATTGTCTATTACTTTCCAAATATGGTCAAATTAGTGATACGGTGATAATCAGGTTCTACACTAATTGACATTCATATTCAATGTGTGTGTGTGTCTTTGTTTTCAATTTGTGTCATAACTAGAAACCTCGACTCGGACATGGCGACTAGCATAGTTTTACATTGTAGTTATACCCCAGGTTCTCTATTGCATTTTTAAATTGTTATTTTCTTATATATGATGAACTTACCAACAACATTATCGTCCCTTATGGCCACACTACCGCTGTGTACAAACTGCATTATCATGCGGAACACCTCGGCGTCATACTTTCTGACAGAGATAGTGAGACGGTCCGTCAGGGAATTAGACTGGGCCATTTTGGTTCCCTGTTTCTTTGCTTTCTCGTTGAGTATTTGTCGTATTTGCAGGTGCTTCAACACGAGCTGGTAGAAAACCCTGTAAAGAAAGGAAATTGTAATTAATCAATCGTTACCCCACTGTGATGAAATAGTCTCTGCTACAATTTGGATCTGGTGCAATTTTGATAACTTCTGGTTCGATCAAGCTTTTGAGAAAGTATTGACCGAGTGTCAAACAACTTGGATCCAGATGAGGCGCCGAGTTACCCGGCGTCTCGTCTGGATCCGGGTTGTTTGCAAATACGAGTTAGATCACGGATAGCAGATGACTGCTTAATGCAGGGTGATAGTGACACAGAAAGCTCCTAGAGGATAATTAAGCTGTCGCCTATTTCCAAGACCGATATTTATGCTAAAATGAACGTCCGGTTTAGAGGGATTTTACTGTAATTCCAAAGATAGTTTCAATACATGTAGGTACGGTATCTGGACGTTGGCTCTTAACCCTTCCCTTGCTAATCGCGTCAATATACCTACCTGTAAATAGTGAAGACCCAGATGAGACAGCTCCTGTAGGAGCTGTCTCATCAGGGTCTGCACTATTTACAATCTGGATGTTGGCTCTGAACATCAGTGTTTGAGTAAACTTCATTTGGAGACGACATGTTTTGTAAACTATTACAGTAGAATTTGTCTTAAGCCGCCATCAAAAAGGTCTAAAAGTTCAGCTGCTTAATGCAGGTCAAAAGGAATGCAGAAAGCTCACATAGAAGATTTTTGTATGTATTACGTTTGCCCCGCATTAAGTAACCACCTGCGTTCTAACACTCCTATGTTCAATAAATGAATGACCGCTTAGGACATGTTCTACTGTATGTAGGTGTAACCCTGTACTGTATATATACACCTTTTAACGCCTATGCAAACAACGTGGATCCACGTCCTGACGAGCAACTGATAAGTGTAGAACCAAATCAACTGTTGCCTGTGAATATTCAAAGTGAAATAACGGACAACCCATCCGTGTTTAACCTATTACCTCACAGGCTATTTTTGGACACAACCTCTTTGAATAAATCTACCGAAAAGGAGCATTTACTACAGAAAAGAAAAACTTAAAATTGTGTAGTTTTGAAACCATTGTTGCAAATAGAGCATTTGCCCCTGTGGAGCAAATGCTCTATTTATCACAATGGTTTCACAAAATGACTTTTACAGAGGCATCAAAAGGCGTCAATATAAGGGAATGGCTTAACATACAATCCACTCAGCATAATATAAGACTTAACTGTGCTACACTATTTTGAATGACAGCCAGTGAAGATCCTAATCAGATTGTCCTCTAGGAGCCTTCTGATCTGGACCGACGCTGTCTGCAAAAGACAGCATACAAATGAAAGCATACTCGGTTCCCACATAAATGAATAAATCTATCTATCTAACTTACTTGCTACGCATGGCCAGAATAGCCCGAACACCGTGTACGGGGATCCCATGTGGTCCTACAAGGAAAGTGACGTCACAAATCTCAGGCATGTCCACAATTAGTTGCAGATCGTTGCTTAGTTCCCGCGTGCTCTGTAACTTCACTGTCGCCTGCCTTTGTGAGTGCTCGTGCACGCGTTCAGCTAAAGGTTTGGTGATGACGTCACTCTCAGCATCAGACACATCAGACACATCAGACGACTCGTATCCCGATGACGATTCTGAAAAATTAAAATTTAAGTTGGATCGGATCTGTTTTGTGTCGCGGTGCCGTTAAAGCCTAGTCACTCACTTAACCCATTCCCTCATAAGCTATTTTAGACCCAACTTCTGAATAAATCTAACGAAAAGGAGCATTTACTAGAGAAAAGGAACATTTTAGAATTGTGTAGATTGTGTAGATTGAAACCATTGTGATAAATAGAGCATTTGCTCCTATAGGAGCAAATGCTCTATATATCACAATGGTTTCACAAAGTGACATTTACAGAGTCGTCAAAAGTCGTCAATATGAGGGAATGGGTTAAGGCATCGATAAACAGAGTAGAACCAGATTAGACGACTCCTGTAATATGATATTATAGTTTCTGCCACGCTCAACAATTTTGGTATTCATATACACCATTATAAAATGCATGTACTTAATATTCATGCTATCATTATTTCTTCTATAAATATTCATCACGTAAATGTGTATTACATGTATTAACCTCAGACCAATAGTGATAGTGTCTATGTGATCAATACGTTCGTATGTTTTACACTTTTCGCTCAAACAGTCACACTATGATCTTAATATAATCTTAATGTAATGCGATATACACGTATCTGAAGTATATTTAATAGTTTCCTTCACATAAACGCCTTTTCATGCATTTGTAGACGGAGTAGACCTATATCAGTCGGTGCATATATGAGCCGTCTGACCAGGGTCTGCTCTGTTTTCATTTGACATGTCATGATGATATACATGTAGTTCTGACTCTACACTTTTTGTCAATACAAAATATTTCCTTGGAAAGTTTACCTTTTTTAACATTCAGCTTATAAATATTAATGATGTGATTATTTCTTAAGGATAATTGAACAGGGAAATGGCAAAACAAAAAAAGACCCAACGCATTTGAATTAGAATATATATACAAAAGAAACGGAAGTTGCTCACTTACCATCATCATGACTCAGAGCATGATTCCAGAACTGCGAATCCTCCAAGCTGTCGTCGTCGGAGAGTAAAGGTGTTCTCTGGTGATAGGCTTCCATGATGAGTTATTCTGCTGTTGTGGTAATTTTTGTTGAGTTGTTCCAAAACGGTGCTACACAAGCTGAATGATGCTTATGTCCACGCCAACGTGTTTTATAAGAGCTTGGTCAAGGGTATTCCTGTTGTACGATTTGTGTTCAGTGTCTACGTAGAGTGATGTTTGACAGTGTCATGCGACACGTGGTTCTGACAGCTGATTGGACGTTCACGTGTCACGTTAGTTCCAAACCACGGTGTACGGACGCATGATCGTTGACAAACAAAGACAAACTGTGCATTGATTGACTGCAAACATCGGCACCACTCTACTCTATCATGTGGTCATTAGGCGTGGGTTCTAGTTGTTCACACCTATTACTGGCGTTTGATATTAGAATTGACCACATTGACAAGTTCATTTTATTGACCTCATTCGAAATAATGGTAAATGATGGAGTAAAACACCATCACAATGGTATTTCGAAAACAAAGTTATTGAAACATTAATTAATCACAAAATAGTTTATCCTGGAAATCTCTCTTCGAACTGAACAAATGTATACACTCAGCTTGTTTGTTTTTGTGCTAACCCTTCTAATTTGACTTCAAATGGCCAAGAACTGTACCATCAGCGTTGTGTTTATAGAAAATTGATTTTTTAGTAAGGATTGCAAAAGCAATTATATTACAATATTATACAGTAGAACCTGTCCTAGAAGCGGCCATTCATTTGTTGAACATAGGGTTCTTAAAAAGCAAGTGGGTGCTTAATGCAGGACAAAAGTAATGTAAAAAGGAGCTTATTGCATTACTTTTCACCTGCATTAAGCTACCATCCGCTTTTAAAGACCCATAATTCGACCTCTTTTTGATGGCTACTTAAGACAGATTCTTCTGTATAATATTGATAATGGATACTAATCCAAAACATCTGTACCTTGTTTTGTGCTCGGCTAGGTAAATATTTCAATAACCCTTTACTTCATATAGACGCCTTGTCACACCTTTGCAAACAGAGTAGACCAAAATAAAAAGCTCCTGTAGAAACCGTCTGAACAGGGCTATTCTGTTTCCTTATGAAGTTATAACAGATGGTACTATAATCCTGTTTACATATGTCATTATAAATGACAGAAAATGAATATTCATGTCATTATGACTTACATGAAAACAACAGGTAAAAGGGATATTGTTAAAAATTTAAACTTTTTTGGCAAATGATAAGAATTGTGTGTACAGTAAAAGCTCTCTTAAGCGTCAGCGGAGATCAATATTTCAGTTTAGTTTAATACAGGACTTGCTTGCGCTTGCCCCCTCCCCCGATCGCCAAGTATATTTGTCTCTCTATCTGCCTCTCTCTTAAACTCTCACACTGTCTCTCTATGTTTGTCTCTGTCGATTGCTCTCACTCTCTATCCCCCACTTTTTCTCGCGCCCTCTCCTCCTTCGTTCTTCCCCTCTCTATGCCTCTCACTCTCTGTGTCTCTCTGTATGTTTCTCTCTCTACTTCTCTCTGTCTCTCTCTCCTCTGTCTCTGTCTCCTTCTGTCTGTCTCTTTGCCTGTATCTCTGTTTCTCTCTGTGTCTGTCTCTCTCTCTAAGTCTGTCTCTGTCTGTCTGTATCTCTCTGTCTCTGTCTGTCTTTGTGTCTGTGTCTGTCTATCTCTGTCTTTCTCTGTCTGTCTGTCTCTGTGTCTCTCTGTGTCTGTCTTTGTCTGTTTTTGTCTCTCTCTGTCTCTGTCTCTCTCCCTCTCTCTCTAGCTCAGTAACCCCTATCCGATTAAGGCCAACCTGACTGGCAGAGTTTGAGTATGCATATTTCCTCTACAGTATAAGGGTTACTATCCATGTATTGCACTATACAATATTACTACACTGTTCTATACAGTGGAATGTCACACAGAAAACAGTACACATATACACTTACATGACATTTATTCTATAGTTATGTTATTATGCAAAACATTGTAGCAAATACAGTAACACCTCCATAAAACGATCATTTAATAAACACAGGCATCTTCAAAAACAAGTCGTTGCTTAAAGTAGGACGAACGATAAATGGGAGCTTTCTGCAAAACTTTAGTCCTGCATTAAGCTAAAACCGGCCTTCTGGACATACAATTGAACCTCTTTTTGGTGGTCGTTTTAATAGCGAGGCGCTACTGTAACTATAATGAACATATGCGAGAACAAGGTAAGCAGAATGACGCTAAAGCTACCACATGAACATCTTTTAACTCCATTGCTACGACGTACAGTAGAACCTGTCTTAAGCGACATTTAATTGATTGGATGCTGACATATTAAAATGCTGGTGGTTGCTTAATGCAGGACAAAAGTAGTGCAGAAAGCTCCTATAGGAGCTTTTTGCATTACTTTTGACCTGCATTAAGCTACCACGTGCCCTACATACCCATAATTATACTTCTTATTGATGGTCGCTTAAGACAGGTTCTACTGTGTTTTTCGTGCGTCAATTTTTAGACTTTCTTACATTCTGTTTTCATACTCATACAAGCATGTAGTTTGGATTCCGATGAAACATCTAGTCAGACTAGTTTAGATCCTGATGAGAAGCCAAATTACTCGACATCTCATCTGAATCCAAACTGTTTGCATATTTCACAGACATATCTCCATGGCAGTGAAGGGATTAATCTTGGCAGGTGAAATCAAAATAGCCTTCTACAAATGTAACACGACTTGTCTGCTTCCACATAAAAAAGCAAAGAAAACATTAACAGTGATTGAATGACATATAAATCACTGCACACATTACACGTACGTACAATATGACTGTTATGCAGCGACCATAACCCTCTTATATGTATTTCTTTAACTCTTTATTTCATGAATATTCATTATAACATAATGACAGCATGCATATTAATGTCAATGTATATTAATTAGATTGATTGTTATTATGACTCATCAATAGATGCACTTTCGGCTATGACATACAGCTTGGAATCAGAAATTTGTATATCATTCCACGAGAAAAACAGAGCAGACCCTGATCAGACGGCTCATTCAAGGACCATTTGATCTGGTTTTACTTTATTTTCAAAGGCGTAAAACGGCATATATACATGTATGGAGTGAAGGGTTAAAGAAATAAGTATAGTCACTGTACAGTATTCTCACACGTATTACACTCGTGGGTGTTCTAGATAATAAAAAATATATTTAACCCTTTCGCTGCCAATTCCGGATCTGTGATTACCTATGCAAACAGCTTGAATCCAAACTGTTTGTTACTGTTACTATGTTTTTGAAACAATGAAGAAAATAAAAAAAATGAAATTTTGTAGCAGACGACAAAGTTAGCAGACGACAGAATTTGGCAGCGAAAGGGTTAATAATAAAATAAAAAATTCATTATTGCTGTATTGTCTCTTTCTTAACCATGTTTACCCACTGCTTACACGATTATTGATTTCATTCCAGTAATTCACCGAGCATTAGATCACAGTTGGTGGTTGAGATGTTGGTGATTAGATCACTTGACGATATCTATTCCATATCTCAACTCCAGACAATCATCTAATACACAATCAATCACTGGTATAAAGTGATAATTTTTAACCCTTATGCCACTATCCGAGACCTAAAACTTGCATTTACAAACACATTGACTCCAGACTAGACGCCTAGTAACTAAGTCTCATCAGGATCTAAGATGTTTGACACTCAACGAAAGATTAATCCAATTCGAACGTGATCAAAATTGATCAGATTCAAAATTGAGAAGACATTATATTTTCAAAGTGGGGGTAAGGATTGATTAAAACCTTATGGTATGCTGAAGCTTAAGCGCATCAATATGTAAAAAATAAAGCTAAAATATGGCGCAAAGCGGAAGTGACGTATTGAGGTTAGGCCTATGTTTTCGGTATTGAAGGGAAAATAACCTTGTATGACAATTAACGCTTATCCCGCTATCCACGACCAGATTCGCATTTGCAATCAGCTTGGATCTAGATGAGACGCCGCGGGATAAGAGTTAAAGATCGATGTATTGCTCCTTTAAGTTTACATTTTGACAACGAAGGGAGGCAATTCACCTTATGGTTACCGTGTTTTAAGGTAAGTGTTACCGTTACTGTGTGCTAAGAGATAACAACAAATGAGTAACTTTACCCTGACCCTGCCGAAAAACACGATATCTGCTTAAACTTTTATCTGATGTAAATCTAATTCTAATTTGTTCAAGTTTTACAGAAACTGCTGACCAAGTGTCAAACAGCTTGGATCTGGATCTAAGCTGTTTGTATATATTGCAAGTGAGGTCACGATTGGCAGGATACAGTTTAAGTTATTACAAATTATGAATAATATAGGCAATCGCTTAAATTGGGGTATTGTTCTGTCCACGTCGTTTATACTGGCGTAGTCTTGAATTCGGCAGTGGCTGTATCAAAGGCTGTGATCCATGGCTGTTTCAGACACTTACTAATTTGAAGCTGCAAATATAAAAAGAATCGCACACGTCAAGATCAGCTGTTATTGCTAGTCCATGATATTTAACTCCTGGGATTGATACAGTATAACAGCAGCTGCTTAAAACTTTCTTTACACTTATGAAATTACAAATAGTAAATTGTGACCAAACTGCATTTGCAGATAATTTTGGCGTGGGTTTTTAGGATAACTAATGCACAATTTATTGTATATACAGTGAGCTCCTGAATATACAAAGAACTAGAGGTTGAAACAAATGTTGTAGTCAGGTGCAGCCTTGTTTGTGGTGGTGCATTTTGGTAACATTTGCGGTGAATGAGTTAACCCGTTGTATGCTGAATTATAATACAATGTACAGTGAAAACGCGATTATTCTAACACTCATATAAAAAGGTAAAGTACTTAGTTATAGTCTACTTTCAGTCCGAATGACCGCTCAGCCGAATGTACATTTACTTCCCTGGTCATTGAGTCATTCGCCTACAATATTGAGCACTGCTAACATATGGCGCAATTATGCAGCCGCAGTACCGGCTAGTGATCATCACAGGTATCCATATTAACCCCTGGGTGGAGTGGGGGGGGGGGGGGGGGGGGGACAACCCCATGCAGGTAGAAGACACTGCACAGCGTCTCTGAAATTTCGAGCTGATCCAGCCGGGATTTAAACCCCGGACCCCTGGGTTATCAGCTCAACGCTCAACCACTAGTCAAAGCCACCACCAAATACGTACCATTATTGATCTTTAACTCAGATGGCAACTTAATGCAGGATGTAGGTCATGCAAAAAGCTCCCATAGGAGCTATTTGCATGACTTTCACCCTGCATTAAGCAGCCACCTGCCTACATAGACATAAATTCTTCATTACTAAAAGTTTGTAGTATTGAATGTTTACTGTTTTTGCCTCCCTCTATGAATACAAGAGCTTTCTGCTTTTAGCATTGCGTCAAACAATCACCTGCTTTTACAGACCCCTATTTTAATATATTATGCATTATATATATATATCTATTATAAAACAAAAGTCAAGTTAAGTTTCAAGTTAAGTTTAGTTCACCTTCTATCAGAATGGCACAAACTGGGAACCAAGCAAAACTGTTTCCGAACTGTACATAATCAAAAGCCTGAAGAATGACAGATGCTGGGGATCAAGCATTTTACTCTGTATATTCTTCAACACGCCATGCACCTCTGTTTCAGTGTGAAAAGCTTTTAACCAAGCTAATATGTTTGAGAATATTTTGAGTTTGAATCAGAGAAGGTGTTTATAAATTTAACCCTTTCACCGCCGAAGTCGCATAAATGATTTAAATGCTCCACAACAAACAGTGCAGTCCCAGATCAGACGCCGCCTTTTCAAGGCGGCGTCTGATCAGAGACTTCATTTTTTGTCTCATTCTCTATTTCTATATATGTGCTTTATTCTTTTGAAATTTGCATTTATTCATATCATTTCCTTATTTTATAACATAACACGTGGCTTCAGCGTGACGTAACACTATCATTTATTTTTTGATAATCATGGGCATATAATCACTAGTGAATAACATTCGAACGACCGAATGACATTCGAACGATTCATACGCGCTGTCAAAACAAACAAACTGGCGGACGGTGGTCGACCTACCTGTCCACGATTGAGTCACGATAGATGGCAAAGGATGGTTGGCACTTGCGCCTTAATTTCGATAAAATAATACAAATTGTAATCGCTGTCAGGAATCATATACAAAATGTATGCCAAAAAAGACCTACCAGCTACTCTGACCCATACAATCAATTCTACATTTAAATTAAAATGCCTCCTCAACTTTGCATTTTCTTCACCGCATGTCCTTTTGTTTATGCAGATTTCTACTCATACAAATATCTCATCAATCAAAAACAATAGTCATCTGAATCCAGCACAGCACAAACATATTTCAAATATGCTATACTCACTAACTCAGCTGATCGCGAAAATCTTCCTCCTGTTCCAACACATTTTATGCAGCAGTTCGTACTGAATCTTTTGTCCATTTCAAACATTTTCACTGAACTTGAATCGAGATTTTTTTTCTCGGTGGAAATGTCCATGTGTATACATACAACACTAATGAAGGGCTTAAATATACCAAAACGAAGGCGCATTTCGAATCCCATTGACAGTGAGTGTCGGACGTGTTGGCGACTTATGTAGGTCTTCATGTAAATGGCGCGCTTAACATAGACACATGTTGTGTACAATGACGTCATAATGTGACGTGTTTGTAACTATGTATGTCAAAACTGTAACTCAAAAATTATTTTGACGTGTTTCTGTATGTTTTTGTATCATAAACTATCACAGTTAAATTGAATACCAGAGAGGTCTGAATTAGATCCTGGTTGATATGACAGTAAGTAGAAAATAAAGTTCGAAAATTTGGACCTACTTTGTCCCAGTTACCTAGCGAACCTAATAACACCTTTCATTCATCATTTCTATATGTAAGGAGAATTTATAACAATCCACGTTACTGCTGAAATATTGGCTGCAAATAACATTTGTGTGTGTTATGTTATAAATAGGATCTTGCATTCGTGTTCATGATTATTGGATTTATTAAATTCGTCTTTTTAAAACGATAAAAAACTCGCTAAAGCTCGTTTTTTTATCTTTTAAAAAGACTCATTTAATAAATCCAATAATCAAGAACACTCATGTAAGATCCTCTATGTATCGAATGATTTAACAAAATTTGGATTGCAGACGACAATTAGAAATTTGGCGCCGAAAGGGTTAAGGACAGGGCCTGAAGTTATACAACTTTTGAGTGTATGTCACTTGTCATTTTCAAGTATCGGCTTGGTCAGATTTGTAAGTTTAACACGAAATGTGACCAACTAGGTATTTGAGAATGAACTCCGACTCAAGCCAAATATTTAGAACCACGGGACCAGGAACACAAGACCAATGCTTACCTTAGCCAGAGAGCCTTGGAACATGGAGGACATGTCCATGCACCCACCGAAGTCCAGTCCCTCAACAGCCACCTTTATATTCCCTGAAAATATAAATTAGCCCATTACCTCTATTTTAGATCTAACCTCTTTGAATAAATCTACCGAAAAGGAGCATTAACTAGAGAAAAGGACAATTTTAGAATTTAGAATTGCGTAGCTTTGAAACCGCTGTGGTGAATAGAACATTTGCTCCTATGGACAAATGTTCTATCTATCACAATGGTTTCAAAAGATTGCTTTTACAGAGGTATCAAAAGGTGTCAATATGAGGGAATCGGTTAAGCAGAAAAAACAATTTGTTTAGCAGAAATCTGTATCAATCCACATTTAACCATTCGCAAACTAAACGAGATCTACCTGGCGTTGGCGAACAGTATCCATGCTTTTAAAACTTTTCAGTTGAATTCGTTCTCAAGCTTTTGATTGGTCAGATTTGAGCCAAGGGCTCAAATCTGACCAATCAAAAGCTTGAGAACAAACTCCAAACTCAGACTCAACTAAAAAGCTTTATAAGCATGGACTTTGATTGGATACAGATGACACGCCTAGTAACTCATCTGGATCCAAGTTGTTTGTCACAAGGTCAAAAGTTTCTAAAAAAGCTTGATTGAAACTGAGGTAATTAAATTTGCGCCAGATTCAAATTCACGACATTTCACAAAAGTTACGATCAGTACCGAGCACTGTGACTAAGTACCTTCCAATGGTGCAGTGTCATAGCCCTTTGAAATAGGTCCCTGGTTAAGTAGTTCCACATTACTGCCGTCGTATACGATCGTAGCCTGGTTCCAGTCATCCGCCTGAAAGAAGAGAGTATACAACTCACTATGAGACATGGTACCCGTTTTACGTAAGATTATCGTAAGTTCTGACATACCACGATCGCAACTGGAACTTCTTAACCCTTTCCTCCATAAATACGCCTTTCTACGCCTCTGTAATAGTCACTTCTTGAAACTATTGTGATAAATAGAGCATTTGCTCCTATAGGAGCAAATGCTCTATTTGTCACAATGGTTTCAAACTACACAATTCTCATTTTTTTTCTTTTCTCTAGTTAATGCTCCTTTTCGGTAGATGCATCCAACGATGTTGGATCTAAAAATAGCCTATGGAGGAAAGGGTTAAATCCCTCTCATTGGCATATACATATAATACTTCACAAAAGCATTTGTTCATCACAATATATCATAAACATTAGTGACACATGGAAATTACAAACTTTTCAGAATATAATGAACGCTTGAAATATCTGTAGATTCGGGATAGACATGAACCGTTTGGTATTGATGAAATGCAGGAAATGTGTTAAAGGCACATAATTAGATTTCGTTCAATGATGACTATGAACAGGGTTTATTGCAAACTTGGAGAAATGAAAATACATGTAGCCCTTTATTTGGCAATAACACCGACATCACCACAACCAGCATCACCACCACCATCACCAATAACTACACCTGATGGCTGTTATATTTACCGTGTATTCCGCACTCACAATAGTGGGCTGGTTAGCAACATTTGGGTTGGCATTCGACGATGCCACCAGGGAAAGCACGATCCTGTTGTTCTCAAGAGCTAGCTCCAGTGACGGCGTACCACCTTCCAACATGGCACAGTTTGATACTAGCGACTGCTTCTCTCCAACACCCGTCATCCCTGGCAAGTAGACCAGCTGAACGGAAAAAGAAAATAAATAAAACAATTGTGTTAATTTTTCGGATGCTTAGTCATTACTCTGCTGTGAAAAAAATAAGTTTTCAAGTTTGGACCGGGGTCCATGCTGATAAAACTTTTAGTTGAGTCTGAGTTCGTTCTCAAGTTTTTGATTGGTCAGATTTGAGCCTCAGGCTCAAATCTGACCAATCGAAAGCTTGAGATCTCAAATCTGACCAATCAAAAGCTTGAGAACGAACTCAGACTCAACTAAAAAGCTTTATAATCGTGGATCCTGTTCAATTTTGACTACTTCCGATTCGATGAAGCTTTTGAGACAGTATTGATCACGTGTCAAACGGATTGGATCATGCAGCCACCTGCGTGAAAGCAGTCACATGCCTAAACCGATCTTATTTTATTCATACACTGTGACTACCAATCTCTTGCACTCCTTTTCACACCTATCCATTCTCTCTGGGACAGTCTACGAATTACTTCCTTCATGAAGTGACATCATTTTGTTTATTTACACATGACACATGGATCGTCGAGATAAAACATTGAACTAGTTCCAAGAAAAATCGCAAAACTGCGCTTAGGTCCGTCATGTTTTTGTGTATTTACAGATAAAAAAAAATCTTATGCTTCTGTCATTTTTTTAAAATCCATATTGCCTCTAAGTAGCAACATTTTAAAGTATATTTTGCCAATACTATTGGCTAAACAAGAGTAGCCTATAGCAGAGTAGGGGACCAAACTCATATAGCAAGACAACTCTCACTGTACTCACATGCATGTAAAGTTTTGGCATGGATTGTTGGAAGAAGTTTGCTCTGTAGAATAACTGTCCGTCAAACAGTCTGGACTTTCTGTTGATCACAGTCTTTCCTTCCCTTGGCGTTCCATTTTCGCTGATCAGGATGCTCTTTTGGGAGCCCGACCGAATCCAGGTGACCCCATCGAATAGAATGTCTAGTTCCATGTTGCAAGCTTGACGGAAGAAACTGCCCCGTTAGTATCTATTATCTAGTGTCCCGACGTAATGCATGCACAAACAATATAGTGATTAACCCTTTCCCTGATCGGTATTCAACTATGAACCCTTTCGCTGCCAAACTCTGTCGTCTGCTACAAATTTTCATTCTTTTGAATTTCTTCATTTTTGTTTCAAAAACATAGCAACCGTAACAAACAGTTTGGATCCTGATGAGACGCCGAGTTACTCGGCGTCTCATCTGGATCCAAACTGTTTGCATAGGTAATCACAGATCCGGCATTGGCAGCGAAATGGTTAATGTAAGAAATAATGCCATCATGAATATTTATTAGCTGATTTTTTATAATTGCACTTGTAGACAGTATTGTTTTAGTATTGGTAGAAACTGGAGTCGGGTTTATTACATGTATAACTTCAAAAGCAAACATAGCAAACCCTGATCAGACGGAGGAACCGTCTGATCAGGGTCTACTGTGTTAGCAAATATGCGAAAACACGTTTATATGAGAGAAAAGGTTAAGGATTCGTGGGACTCCTATTACGATAATTCGTGCGACTGAAATACATGTAAGCACAAGTTGCGATCTACCTTTGTTTGAACGAACGATTATTTCTATAATAGGATTTTAGCCTATATTGTTGCAGGAAATTAGCCTATGTTGTTGCAGGAAGTTAGCCTATTGCAGGGAGTTAGCCTATGATGTTGCAGGAAGTTAGCCTATGATGTTGCAGGAAGTTAGCCTATGATGTTGCAGGAAGTTAGCCTATGATGTTGCAGGAAGTTAGCCTATGTTGTTGCAGGAAGTTAGTCTATGTTGTTGCAGGTAGTTAGCCTATGATGTTGCAGAAAGTTAGTCTATGTTGTTGCAGGTAGTTAGCCTATGATGTTGCAGAAAGTTAGCCTATGTTGTTGCAGGAAGTTAGCCTATGATGTTGCAGGAAGTTAGCCTATGTTGTTGCAGTTAGCCTATGATGTTGCAGGAAGTTAGCCTATGATGTTGCAGGAAGTTAGCCTATGATGTTGCAGGACGTTAGCCTATGTTGTTGCAGGAAGTCAGCATATGATGTTGCAGGAAGTTAGACTATAATGTTGCAGGCTAACTTGTGTATGATCCTTTGCTCCATACATAAGCATTTGCAAACAGAATATATCCAAATCAGATGTCTCCTACAAGATCAAGATCTTCTCTGTTTGCTTATGAAATAATATAGATCCGATGATACGGTTTCTGTCATCAAAAGAATTCCCTTGTTCATAGTGCCGTTATAAAAATCAGTTTATTAATATTCATGATGTTATTGGTTGTTTTTAATAAATGACCATGAAATCATTATTTCTTATACGAATAGTTACCAGTTACGGGCTCATATATACGGCTTTGAGAATTGCACATGCGTTTCCGCGTGCCTATTTTGGTAACATGTAAACCGGTATTTAAATGTTTCAAGTGAATATTGTGTATGTAAAGAATGCTGAAAGTTATCATAATTCTGAGAGATATACTCATTTTTTCCGTAAGAATTAATCAATAATATATGTGTACAATTATTATTTCTTAGATGATTAGTCATCATGTCAAGGGATGAAATTAGAGTTTATAAAAGAAAATACAGTAAAACCCCTTTAAACCGGAATTCTTGTAGAGAAGAATTTAGATGCTTTTAGGCAGGTGGCTGTTTCATGCAGGGTAAAAGTCATGCAGAAAGCTCCTGTAGGAGCTTTCTGCATGACTTTCACCCTGCATGAAGCTGAAACCTGTCTCCAAGACCGATATTTATACCAAATTTAACGTCCGGTTTAGAGGGGTTTTACTGTATCACAAACCGGAAGCACTTACAATTGTCAGAGGCCCCTTTCACTATTTTCCCACATCCACAGGCGCTCTCTATAAAATGTGACCCAGGGGCACACTCCATGATCACTTCACGTCCATGGTCATTCACAATATATTTGGCCGGGTCTTCAGGAAACGGTGACAGATTGCAGTCCAGTTCTGAAATAATGGAGATTTATCATCTTTAGTGTGTCTATGGAGAATTCTTGATGGAATTTGCAAAACAACTGGACCTAGTTGAAATACAGAATACTGTTACATGTAACCAGGATCCAAGCTGTATGACCCTCACGTTGTATGTTTATAGGGCAATATACATAGACATTCAGTATTGCAGTAGAACATGTCTTAATCGCCCGTTGATTTATTGAACATTACAGTCTTAAAAACAGGTGCTTGCTTAATGCATGGTAAAGGTTATGCAAAAAGCTCCTACATGAGCTGTATGTATTGCTTTTGATCTGCATTAAGCTACCACCCACCTTATATACCTATAATTAGACACCTTTTTGACGGCCGCTTAAGACGGGTTGTACTGTATATTCGTGTCCATATACTACTGATCTTTACCAAACGAGTTGACTACCATACTGTGGATATCACACGAGGCTTGCTGGGTACCATATTTATTCTAATCATCTCGTTTGGTAAAAATCAGCAGTAAATTATCACGAATGTGATATTCTTATTATGCCCTTTGCATGCTATGTCTCAACAACAACTCCATCATAAATACCGGTACATTATTTTTTAATCACATGTCATAAGTATCTAAAACATACCAAAATATAGTTTTTCTGACTCAACCAAACAAAACAAGTTTTTTTATTATATAGAGCAGGGTGTTCCGCGATTTTTTTTGGAGTTTGTTCAGTTTTGTTTTGGATGGGTCAGAAAACTATCTTTTGATATGTTTTAAATACTTATGACATGTGATTAAAAAATTAATGTATTTGTGATGGAGTTGTTGTTGTTGTTATTGTTGTTGAGACATAACATGCGAAGGGCATCTGTGATTACCACATGATACAGAAACAAAGTAAAAAGCGAGTGCGTTTTTATTTATATTCAAACTTGCTGAAGTCATTTGCGTGTCATATTACACGTGTGCAGTATACAAAATAGCAACTCGTCATATTATCTTGGATTATCTTGGATACAAATAGTGTCATGTAATTATTATTATACAGTAAAACCTCTCTGTAACGACCACTAAATTGTGTTAATTAGTTGGTATTTAGAGCAGGTGGCTGCTTAAAGCAATGTGAAAGTAAAGCATGTTTTACTTTCACATTGCTTTAAGCAGCCACCTGCATTTAGCACAAAATAATTGATGTAATTTAGTGGCCGTTATAGAGAGGTTTTACTGTATATGTTCAATCCATTACTCCATGAATATTCATGTAAGAAATAATTTGTACATGTATAATGTTCATGGCAGAAACCGAAGAATCAGATTTGTATAATGTTATAAGCAAACAGAGCAGACCCTGATCAGACGTTTCCTATAGGAGCCGTCTGATCAGGGTTTACTCTGTTTGCAAAGGCGTAGAAAGGCGTATTTATGGAGTAAAGGGAAAGCAGGCCAATGTTTTAAACATAGTTTTTCAACACATGTCTTCAGAGATCAGGTATCTGAAATGGCAGTATAGATTCAGATAAACAACAGAGCCATTCTGATCAGAACTACAATTAAACCCATATCCAACTATTCGTGATTCGTATTTGCGCACAACTTTTAACCATTTGAGACGACGAGTAACTCTGGGTCTCATTAACCCTTCGCTTGCTATTCACGTCAATATACCTACCTGTAAATAGTGAAGACCCAGATGAGACAGCTCCTGCAGGAGCTGTCTCATCAGGGTCTGCACTATTTACAAGTTGATTGTAATTATACAACAGGGCATGGGTAAAGAAGGAGAAATGTATTTTAAAATTCAGCAAGAGAAGGGTTAGGATTCACGTGGATTCACACTCGGTCAGTAGTTTCTCAAAAGCTTCATCGAGTCGCCGGGATACTCGGCGTCCATCAGGGCCCAAGCTATTAGCAAATACTATCTATATCACGCTTATGTACGTGTTAGACTCATTCTCTTAACTAATTCTCTCCTACTTACGCTTCTTTGCGCCTCTGTAAAACTCATTCTTTGAAACCATTGTGATAAATACAACATTTGCTCTTATCACAGTGGTTTCTAAAATTTACGCATATATTAAAATTCCCCCTTTCTGTAGTTAATGCTCCTTTTTGGTACATTGGTTAAAAAGGTTGGGTCTAAAATAGTCTAGGAGGGAATGTGTTAACGTCTGTTCCAAAACTTTACCGGTGTTGTAATTTGTCGGACACTCGTCCGTGCAGTTCATCATTGAGTCAAATGGTTTGGTCTTGCAGAGGTTGTCCATACTGTCATAGTAGTCCCCGGACTTACAGCACCACCTCTCGTCCCCTTCTACAGCGTTACACCGCATGTAGGTACGGCAATAATCGTCGTGCAGCTTAAACGTGTTCTGTTTTTCGCAGATATCTGTAAAACATGTCGTTTACCATCATATACAAATGTGTGTACACCTTTCAATGTAAATGTATTTGCAAATAGCATATACAAATGTGTAACACATTTGAATGTATTTGTAAACAGAGTAGACCAAGTGATCAGGGTCTGCTTTGTTTGCTAATGGGGTCCAAAATTGATCAAACACGCGTGCATGTTTATTAGGGAAAAGGTTGATAATATTCCTTAATGTTTTAGCGGTGCACGTCTCTAACATTTACTAGATATTCTAAACACCAGCTTAATTCGAAATCATCTGAGTGTTAGTCTGATTTTATTCTCAAACTATATGATTAGTCAGATTTTAAATATCATCTCTCTCTCTCTCTCTCTCTCTCTCTCTCTCTCTCTCTCTCTCCATCATCCCCTTTTCACCAACCTCTCTCTTATATAGCCCCCTCTTTCTCTCTTTCGTCTCATTCTTTTATTACCCCTCCCATCCCCTCTTTCATTATTCACTCTCCTTTCTCTCATCTGCTCTACTCACCAGGTAGGTATTCTGGGCGACAGTCGGCATTGCAGGCGGCAGTAGGTAGACAACCCTTTATTGTATCGTTGTAGGCCTGACCCGTGGGACAGCATACGGGATGGGGTCGACGATCCTCGCAATCCCAATATGTGCGACAATTGCCATCGTTAAATGGAGCAGTCGTGGTGCCGGAAGTTAAACATTCATCTACAACACAGTTAGAATATGTATGGTATTGTTATTTTTGGATGACCGATTGGTATGGTATTGTTATTTTTGGGTTCCGATATGTATGGTATTATTATCCATTTGATGACTGGTATGTATGGTATTGTTATTGTTGGATGTCTGATATGTATGGTGTTGGTATTCATTTGATGACCGATATGTATGGTAATTTATTGTTGGATATCTCACATGAAAGGTAGTGTTATTTATTGGATGTCCGACATAAATGTTATTGTTAATGTTGGCTATCTGATATGTATGTTATTGCTATTGTTGGATGTCTGATATGTATTGTATTGTTATTGTTGGGTGTCTGATATGTATGGTATTGCTATTGTTGGATATCTGATATGTATGGTATTGTTATTGTTGGCTATCTGATATGTATGGTATTGTTATTGTTGGATGTCTGATATGTATGGTGTTACTATTGTTGGATGTCTGATATGTATGCTATTGTTATTGTTGGATGTCTCATATGTATGGTATTGCTATTGTTAGATGTCTGATATGTATGGTATTGTTATTGTTGGATGTCTGATATATATGGTATTGTTATTGTTGGATGACTGGTATGTATGGTATTGCTATTGTTGAATGTCTAATATGTGTGGTGTTGTTATTGTTAGATGACTGGTATGTATGTTATTGTTATTGTTGGATGTCTGATATGTATTGTATTGTGATTGTTGGATGTCTGATTTGTATGGTATAGCTATTGTTGGATGTCTGATATGTATGGTATTGTGAATGTTGGATGTCTGATATGTATGGTGTTGTTATTGTTGGATGTCTGATATGTGTGGTATTGTGATTGTTAGATGTCTGATATGTATGGTATTGTTGTTGTTGGATGTCTGATATGTATGGTATTGTTATTGTTGGATGTCTGATATGTATAGTAATGTAGTACATTGTAAAAACACTTATCTTATCTCAAATTTTTAGAAGCCGTATTAAATTTATGTACCTTAGGTTCTAGCAACCATCTGCAGAAAACAAATATCTTACTGATGCTTTTATGCATTGACATGCCAGTTATAGTTTTGACAGTTATAGTTTTTAATATATGTTTAATATGTATACTATGTATACACTTCCTTAGGGACTGATGGCCTTATGGATTTGAATAAAATTTATGTTATGTTATTGTTGGATGTCTGATATATATGACATTGTTATTGTTGGATGTGTGTTTGCGACATGCGTTTTCACACTTCCTACCCAGGGTTCATGGTCGCTTAAGACAGACTCTACTATGTAGTAGTAATGGTAATATTTTAGCAGGCTTAGGTTTATTCGTGAAGTAATTTATCCGATGAATGCCTGTAACACATTCCCTCCTAGTGACGCATTTTGATGCCTCTATAAAAATCACATTTTGAAACAATTGTGATAAATAGAGCATTTGCTCCATAAGAGCAAATGCTCTATTTATCACAATGGTTTTAAAACTACGCAATTCTAAAAGTTTCCTTTTCTATGGTTAGTGCTCCTTTTCGGTGGAGTAATTCAAAGAGGTTGGATCTAAAATAGTCTGGGAGGGAATGAGTTAACTTTTCCACTGCCAATGTTGTATCTGTGGATACCTATGAAAACAGTTTGGATTCAGATGAGACTCAAAATAAACCTTCTAAAGACAGTTTCCCATTGCCAATCAGATCAAATCGATCACCCGATCACCCATATCCCCCGACCAAGCTCGACCGAAGGCATGTACACGAGTTATCGACCTCTACTCGATCATACACGACCCATCGCGATCATTCACGACCGCTTCCACGACGTCAACTCAACAAAAAATCCGATCATCTCGACCCAGATACGATCCCTGCGCGATCTCTACCCGACAAACTGGACCTCTGCTCGATCTCTACCCGACCAGATCGTCATGGTTGTACTTGGGCCGACCGGGTATTACTCGAGAAGAGGTCGAGCTGATCGGGTACAGATCGGGTGAATGACTTCATCCCGACCACACTAGATCTCTACACGATTGTCTCCCGATCAACTCGACCCTCTACTCGATCAATTCCTGATCGCTTCCCGATCGATTCTCGAGCGCGTGGCTACTCGATCTTTACCCGGGTTTTTGGACATGTCCAAAATATTCGGGTAGGGAGTCCGAGCGATGCAGGCCAAGTTAGACCTCTCCGATCACTCCCGATCACTCCTTCCGAGCGAGCCAGACCAGTCCCCAATCATTTGATCGGGCTTGATCGAGTTGATCTAATCGGCAGTGGGAACATAGCTTAAGAGATTTTATGTGTTACCTCTCTTTATTGGACACCTGTCGAAACACGGTTTGCCTCGTGGTAAGATACATTCGCCGCTTCTGGGATCGAAAACCTTGTCATCACTACAGCAGTGTGGTTCTATACCTGTCAAGAAGCAAGAACCGCTTAATAGAATGTCATACTACTACCACTTGTACTACTACTATTACTACTAATTCTTAAATTGGCAAATCATGTAGATAGAGCCTATATATGCGCAATATTTGACATGCTATGCTTTGATTTTATTTAAAAAAAAACTAAAAAAAAGTGGCCGTTAAAGAGAAGTTTTACTGTATAAACAATACAATATCGGTTATACGAACACTAAAATGAGTATTAGTATCTATCTTTAACACGGGTGACAGCTTAATGCAGGGTGAATGTTATACAGAAAGCTCCGTTAGGAGCTTTCTGCATGACTTTCACCCAGCATTAAGTAGCCATATGTCTGCAAAGCAGAAACTGTTCCTAAAATTTCGCAGTATCGAGATTTTATTCTAACCGATACCAACTTTCTAGAAAAGGCACTTTGGCCAGATTGCAAACAGTGTATATTCCAACACCCTTTCCCTAGTGACTGTTTATGAATATTTATGAACATTTATTAGAAATATCATACATGTAATGGAATATACAAATATGAGTTGTTTTGATATTTGCAGAAACTGTAGTAGAGTCAGATCTATAATAATTCCATAAGCAATCAAAGCAGACCCATCAGACAAAGGATCCATCTGATCTGGGTCTACTTTGTTTGCAAAGGCGTGAAAAATTAATTAATATGAAGGAAAGGGTTTATCCTTGTTCTGCTATATACACAAACATGTTCTCTTCTGGCCACAATGATATGCAATTCCTGAGTTTGAGTCTGAGTTCATTCTGAAGTATCTGATTGGTCAGATTTTGAACAAGATCAACCTCTGACCAATCAGATGCTTGAGAATGAACCTCATATATACTACTGCAGAAAGTCTTATAACCTCGGAACCGGATTCATTCAAGAATTTAAGAAATCTTTGTAACAGTGTCACATAGTTCAGAACTCGTTCATATGTCGAGTAACTCGTGTCTCGTCTGGATCCAAGTTACAGTAGTACGTCTCTAAACCGGAATTCTAGTAGAGAAGAAGTTATATACTGTTAGGTAGACGGCTGCTTAATGCAGGATGAATGTCATGCAGAAAGGTCCTCTAGGAGCTTTCTGCATGACTTTCATCCTGCATTAAGCTGCCACCTGTCTCCAGGACTGAGACTTATACTGAATTTAAAATCCGGTTTAGAGAGGTTTTACTGTATTTGTAAGATCCACTTATGTCGCGTATGGCGAGATAAGGACTACCAGGGTTATTGTTAGATTTAGATAAGTGTCAAATAGTGTAGACCATGGTATGCCATGTTTGTCTGAAGCGGAGGCTAGTCCAGGTCTACTCGTGATATGGTCTTTTAAAGGGTGTTTGCCAACCTTTGAGTCCGCATTCCCAGTATCCACGGCAGTTCCAGTCATATCCGAACCTTTGTCCGGTCTGCACATTCGGTCCACATTTCTCTGAAATAATAAAAGACGCAATAAATTTATGTAATAAAAGACGTTTAAAAGACGTTTAACACATTCAGTGCAGGAGACGAACCACTAATGTCCTTTGCAAATAGTGCAGCCCCTGATGAGAGGGATCCTAGAGGATCCCTCTCATCAGGGTCTGCACTGTTTGTCATGTTTAACTTTTCGTAATAAATATCCCTGTATATTCACGGCAAGCTTGACCTTTTGGAATTTTGGAATAGTTCATTTGACACTTCAGCGCTGAAAGTATTAAATGCCACTCTTTTAGGCAGGAGATAGCTTAATGTAGGGCAAGATAGCTATCTACAGTGTAGATAGCTAGTACAGTCATCTACTGTTTGGTGTACTCGTTGCAACGTTTTCCTGTCTGCAAAACAATAGTCGTCTGACTTCCTATTTACAGCTGTCTAAACATTATAGCATTAAACTGTTGGGATCCTGACCTGACCTCAATAACCCTTTCCCTCTTCTATGTGTATTCTAAATGTTAACCTACTGAATATTCATGGACAAAATAGCTATTATGAAATATGAAAGGTGGACTATTGTGTGATCTATCAATTTCCATAAGCAAACAGAGCAGGGCTCCTATTGGAGCCGCCTGGTCTGGGTCTACTCTATTTGCAAATGCGTGAAAAGGCGTTTATATGAAGGAAAGGGTTAAGTAGCTGACAAGATATGACGCTGACCAATCGCTACTTCATCAACTGGTCCTGTTGCTCTTTCGTTACCAGTGGTGAGTCTATGATTACTTAACCCCTTCCTTCATATAAACTTGTTTTCAGGCAATTGCAAACAGGGAAAACCCAGATCAGACGATTCTTATAGAGCCATCTGATCAGTGTCTGCTATATTTGCTTATGGAATGAAATAGTTCTGATTCTATATTTCCTACTTTTGCCAAAAACTCATGTGTCAATACGCCATTTTAAAAATTAATCTAATTAATATTCATGATGCCATCATTTCTTACATGAATATTCATGGAGTAAAGAGTTAAGCAAACACATTGGCTTCAGACGAGACGCCGAATAACTCCGGTTTTAACTATGACCCAGTTTATTTGTTATTTTTGAGTATGATTTTGATTGAAGCTGACAGCAAGTTTTGCAGACGAAATATTTTCAGATGACAAATTTGCAGATGACAATAAGTTATAGAAAACACGTTAAAGAGTTTCCACTGTATCCACAACCAGTATTTCTATGAACATGGACTTCATATAAACGCCTTTTAACGCATCTGCAAACAGTATAGACACCGATAGGAGCCGTCTGATCAGGGTCTGTACTGTTTGCTAATGGAATTCGATATATCTGAACATTTCTTTAGTTTCTAAAATAACTACAGTGTTCCACCTTCCATATTTCATTTTACTTATTTTGTCCAAGAGACTCTATTCAGTAAGTAGATCTATTGAAATTTGGATTAAAATATAGAACAGGGTAAGGGTTAACCCTTCGCTTGCTATTTAATTCACGTCAATTTATCATGCAACGTCACCAAATACAGTTACTTCCTACTAGCTAGCATAATATTTTCCACGTCGACGCCGTATTTTTTAAGGTACAGTGCATGTGTACTGACCCCCATGATGCAAGTTTCATTCAGCCAATAGGAGGAAAACAGAAGGGTTTCGGCATCATTTAACATAAACATCAAATTTAACACATTTTCTCACCTTTGTCTCAACTTTTTGTCCATATTTATAAAAGGATTAAATCAAGTTTGTTTATGTTGTAATAATCGACGACGTCACTGCACGCCAATATGACGTCACGTATATTGTACTGGCATGTATTTTTATTCAGGGGACAGAACCTCTTGAGCAAACTTTCTTTTTCTTCATTTTCTAAATCTTTATAAATTGGTGTTGCATGATAAAAGAATTACTACGCTAGTAGTTTTGAAGTTAAGCTGTATTTTGGCTTGTCAGAAAAGTAGTTAATGCTCGCCAAGGCTCGCATTTAACAACTTTTCTAACTCGCCAAAATACAGCTTAACTTCAAAGCTACTAGCCTAGTAATTCTTATATTCATATACCTACCTGTAAATAGTGAAGACCCAGATGAGACAGCTCCTGCAGGAGCTGTCTCATCAGGGTCTGCACTATTTACAAGTTAACTGTGCAACCAGTGCACTCCACAGCAGTGATTGCACAGCGACATACTTGTACACAGTGAAGATATATGTAATTATACAACAGGACATGGGTAAAGAAGGAGAAATGTATTTTAAAATTCAGCAAGAGAAGGGTTAATCCAAAAGCTTTCTAGTTATAGAATGAACATACGTTTAATTTATCGAAACAAGTAAGCATCGAGACAATGCGATGATACAGGAAATAAAACTTCTTATGATACAGTGCTCCCACTCTACAACGACACCCTTTGGGATACGAAGATTGTATGTGCTGTCCAGAGGGAGGGAAAATCAAACATAATTAGCTTGTTTGCAGATCCCTATATAAGGTGTATTTCGAGAACTAAAACCGTTATGCCTCCATCAAACCCTATGTTAAAGAGTGGTCACAACATAGGGTTTGATGGAGGCATAAAGAAAATACGATGGAAAAAAGTTGTTTCTGGAGCCTTGTTGTTTCGGAAACAGTGACATACGTTGTTGTAAGGAGGGAATCGTTATTGAGAGGGCCGTTTTAGGGAGGGAGCATTGTAGTACATGAGTACAGTAACACTGTTTCGATGACTAGGGGACACATGTTAAAACACATTGTTAATTTTATATTAAACCCCTTGATTATTGGGTTTGGTTAGAACTAAACGTATACGATTAAAACACTCTTACGGTTTCTGCAGACGACATTTTGTGGAAGATCACATGTTATCTTCTGCTGTAAGGCCAAACCAGCCCAGTAGGTGCCAAAGGCGCACGGGCGCACCGTGCCCCTGTACAGCCCAGGCCTGCCCTGCCCGTTACACATGATGTAGTTGCCACACTCACTGTCGTCCTTTAGATAGCACTTTTCCACGTTGCATTTACTGGCACATACTGCAAACAGAAGAAAGTAAAGCAACAGTGCAAACTATTGAATAGGATATTTTACTCTTTACTCCCTATGGACAGATGGAATGAACACAGAGGTCCAGATAAGATGCGTAAAATTAAACATTTTTCAAGAATAGCTCCTTTATTTCTCCACCAAACCCTATACTATAACCACTCTTTAGAGTCTCTTCGAGACGATTCTAAAGAGTTGCCACAGTATAGGGTTTGGTAAGAACTGGCTTTGAAATGTCACATCTGCTCAAAAAGACAACGACATACGTAGCTGGTTCTAGAAAATCTCACAGGATGATTTAAAAAAAAAAAGAAGTGGGGGGGGGGGGGTGCTGATTCTTTACTTTCTAAAATGGCTACAGTGACCAACGTGCCATATTTTATTATAACTATTTTGTCCATGAATATCAAGTATGTATTGAAATTTGGAACAAACATAAAACAGGGAAAGGGTTAAAAGACAGTTGCATCATGATAAAATCAGAATGCCTTATCTTCAGGATCAATACTCCTAAACCTCTTTAACTCTTTCGCTGTCGAATTTTGTTGTCAGCAAACTTAGTCGTCTGCTACAATTTTCATTTTTTACTTTTCTTCATTTTTTATTTAAAAAATAGTCACACTAACAAACAGTTTGGATCCTGATGAGACACCGGGCTACTCGGTGTCTCATCTGGATCCAAACTGTTTACATAGGAAATAACAGATGTGACATTGGCAGCAAAAGAGTTAACCCGGTAATTTAACCCTTTCGCTGCCAAACTTTGTCGTCTGCTAACTTTGTCGTCTGCTACAAATTTTCATTATTTTGATTTTCTTCATTTTTGTTTCAAAAACATAGTAACAGTAACAAACAGTTTGGATCCTGATGAGACGCCGAGTTACTCGGCGTCTCATCTGGATCCAAACTGTTTGCATAGGTAATCACAGATCCGGCATTGGCAGCGAAAGGGTTAATATAGAAGAGTTTAGATAGTTTAGGCAAGTGACTGATTGGCTGACCCTTTCCATGTCGTATACTCTTGTAAGAATTAATGAATATTTATTAGATGAACTATTATAGCTGAACTATTATAATGGCATACATACGCAGGCTGCTTTGGCATTTTTAGAAATTACAAACAAATCTATTACAATTTCATCAGCAAACAGGGCAGACCCTCATCAGACGGATCCTACAGGAGCGTCTACTCTGTTTGCAAAAGCACGAGAAAGCGTTTGTATGCATGAATTTGTTGATGCAGGGTGAACGTTGAGTAAAAAGCTCCATCGAGAGCTTTTTGCATTACTTCAGCCTGTACAAAACTACAATTAATCCGTCTTACAGACCAATTTGAAATTAGAGAGGTGATTCTGTTCTGAGAGGTGAACTATTCGTAGAGGGGACTTGAATCTGTCAGGCAAAGAAAGATGATACTCACATTCATTCAGAGCTTTCTGTTCCGGTGATACTTGAATGTTTAGCAGTGGTCCACCTTCGCCGAAAAGAGGACCGACTGTATAAAAAGAATTGAATGATTAACAAATGTACATTCAGATTAAACACATTGTCATCTAGATAGCATCTGATAACTAGTGATACTGTGTGACATGCTGCAGTTAAATTACAGACTGTAGATACTTGAGTGTCTCAAACAGTGTAGACCCAGATCAGCACATCGTCTCTGACGAGGCGGTTTATCTGTGCCTATAGTATGGCTGGTTTTGTAATTTCACTGCTCATATATGGAGGATATCACACGGATGTATTAACACATTATCCCACCTTTTTGCGACTCTATAACATTCACATTGTGAAATCTTTGTGATAAATAGAGCATTTGCTCCTATAGGAGCAAATGCTCTATTTATCACAATGGTTTCAAACTACAAACTTCTAAATATTTCCTTTTCTCTAGTTAATACTCCTTTTTGGTAGATTCATTAAAACAGGTTGGATATAAAAACAGCCTAGGAGAGAATGAGTTAATTTACTGTTGTCAAACGAGTTGACTAAAATAATATAACATGAGGCTTGTCGATTGTCATACCCATTTTGGTTAACGAGTTTAGTAAACATTATTAGTACTCGTAAATGAATACTTGTGTAATATTATTTTATGACATAAAACAAAACAAAAGTAAGAAAGCAGGCTCATTTTCCTGTTTATGTTTCATTGACAGCTCTCAACCAGACCGACTAGCCTCATTTGCATGTTATATTACACATGTGCAATATTAAAAAATACATGTATAGTACGAACTCGTTATATAACTTTGGTACAAACAGTGTCAGGTGATAGATAGATAATTAGATATATATTACATGCCGGTTGACCTAGATTATTGACCATGCAGCAATCTAAACTACAGTAAAAACTCAATACTACGAAGTTTTAGTATTGAAGAATTTATGTCCTTATAGACAGGTGACTGCTTAATGCAGGGTGAAAGTCTTCTAGGAGCTTTCTGCATGGCTTTCACACTGCATTAAGCTGCCACATGTGTTAAAGATCAATAATGGTATCCATGCGAGTGTTCAAATAATCGAGTTTTCACTGTATCTGTAAATGTAATCAGTTTACAATCTGCAGGATAAGTTATCAGTTTCGCTGTAGTGTGCGAATCTGGGAGTACTGCTGCAACCGTTTTATGTATCTCGTGCTATTTTGACTTCTTCCAGTTCGATCAAGCTTTTGACAAACTTTTGACCGATTTTATAACAGTTTGGATCCTGATGAGTAGACGGGTAACTCGGCTTCTCATCTGGATGCCAACCTATCATGACGCGTATAGCCGGAAAGGGTTTAACCCTTTACTCCATGAATGTACCTTTCAACGCATTTGCAAACAGGGGAGATCCATATCAGCCGTGTGACCAGTGTCTGCTCTGTTTGCTTATGTCTTGATATAAACAAGATTGTACAGTTTTTGCCATGGCCAAATATTCACATGCCTATATACTGTTATAGAAAAATAATGTACAGTAAAACCTCTCTATAACGACCACTAAATTACATCAAGTATCTTGTGTTAAAGCCAGGTGGCTGCTTTAATCAAGGTGAAAGTAAAACAGAACGCTCCTATAGGAGCGTTCTGTTTTACTTTCACATTGCTTTAAGCAACCACCTGCCCTAAATACCAGCTAATTAGCACAATTTAGTGGTCGTTATAGAGAGGTTTTACTGTAATTACCGCACTGTCTGTCCGTCTGTCCGTCTTTGTCTTTCTGTTTCTGTGTGTTAATTCAATCTCTCTCTCCTTCCCTCTATCTCTGTCTCTCTCTTTCTCTCTCTGAAAAACTCCGCATATCTTCTATTGTCTATCTCTTTCCCCATCCCCACCCCATCTCCCCCGTGTCTAATACTTACGTGGGTCGATCATATCCGGACCTTGACCTTGAACATGTGCCAACTGTAGCATTGCCACACAGAGGACTATTCTAAGAATCATCTGAAAGAATAAAACAGCAGAGTACTGTTCCTGTACTGAAAATGAAATTACGGTAGAGCCCCTCTGAAGAGATCATCTAATGAATAAACAGGAGCATCTTTAACCCATTTGCTCCCACGATCCCATATATGGGACGTAGGCAAACAGTCTAGACTCTGATCAGACGCCGCATAATGCGGTGTCTGATCAGAGTCTACACTGTTTGCGGGTAGGAAATTCAATATTATCAAAACAAAAATGAAAATTTAGACCAGACATCACTTAGATAAAATATAGACTAATCCAATATATAAGCATGGAAGAATCCACTGGAAGCAAATAGGTTAAAAATGGACTGTTGCTTAATGTTGGATTAAAGTAATGAAAAAAGCTAACTATTGGAGCTTTCTGCGTACCGGTAACTGTCGCCCAGCATTAAGCTGACATTTGCCTCTTTGCTCCGGAATTGAATCGTGCTAGTGTTCGCTTTAGAGGAGCTTTACTGTACGTGTCAAAGCGATGTCATCTGGAACATGTGTGGTGGAGTTATATTGTACATCGCCAATACTTGTTTCCGATTTCTGTGCAAAAATCGCTTTGCCTAGCCTAGGACCCTATCAATACAGTAGACCCGGTCCTAAGCGGCTATTCATTTATTGAACATAGGAGACTTAAAAGTATGTGGCTGCTTAATGTAAGACGAAAGCAATACAGAAATCCCAGAAATATAATTTCTAATAATAATAACTCCTTCAGTCCCTGAACAGAATTAAGAAAGGGGTTACGATATGTGGTTCATTTCTAAATACAGTTTACACCCCACTAAACCGGAATATTAGTAAACAACACTTTGGGTATTTTAGACAGATGGTTACATAATGAAGAATGAAAGGCATGCAGAAACCTCTCTTGGGAGCTTTCTGTACGACTTCCAATCTACATTTAGCCGCCACCTCTCTGTAAAACCGGTACTTATACTTTGTTTAAACTCATTCCTACATAGGCTATTTTTTAGACCCAACCTCTTTGAATATATCTACCGAAAAGGAGCATTAGGCCTTACTATAGAAGAGGAGAATTTTAGAATTGTGCTCCTATGGAACAAATGCTCTATTTATTTTATACTTTTACAGAGGGGAGGAAATGCGTCACTAGGAGGGAATGGGTTGAAGTTCTGTTTATCTCGGCTTTAGTGTACAAGAGTCAGTGTAAATATGCAGCATCTTCATAACAAAATAATAAATAGTAAAACATGCAGAAATACCAAACAACGTTAGTCTTCTACAAACTGTTGTTTGTTTCGGTTCTGAAATACTTTTTCTTTCCATTTCTGTTCAAAATATGACCAGAAATTCAAGCAGTTTGAATCCACAGGAGCAAGATACGTTTGAGTCAGTATACGTACATGTGTATATAGTCTAAAGGATGAAATAAAGTCTTATCTTATATATTCCGCTCAAACGTGTCTTGCCCCTGTGTTTGAATCTTAACGAGACACGATGTATTCAACGCCTTTATTGTATCGAAACTATTTACAAACTCGTATCACAAATTTGTTCATATTATGACTTAAGTTCGATGTCAGTGGCATGGAACTACAACTCTCGTTCGAGACTTGAACATTCGGAATTCCTCGTCGTATTCCGACGACGCATATAATAGCATATTAAGTATGTCGATTGAGACAGGAATAGAAAATCTGGCATCATTTAAACCCTTTTCCTCTTCTATTATAATGTAAGAAATAATGAAATCATGAATATTAATGAGCTGAACTTTTATAATGCCATATGTACACAGGATTGTTTTGGTCGATAGAATCAGATCTGTAATAATTTCAGTAGCAAACAGAGCAGACCATGATCAGACGGCTCCGACAGGAGCCGTCTGATCTGGGTCTACTCTGTTTGCAAGTGGGAAAATGTGTTTATATGAAGGACAGTGTTAACCCTTCTCCCACTGTCCACGAGCTAACTCGCATTTGCAAACTACCGGGATTCACATGACATGCCGAGGAGCTCGGCGTCTTACCAGGGCCCAACTCGTTTGACACTCGGTCAATAGTTTCTCAAAAACTTGATCGAATCGGAGCTGGAAAAAAATGCACCAAATCTAAAGTTCAGCAGACATCATTTGTTTCTTCACAGCTGCGGTAACCATTACATTTAGCTATGAAAACAATTCCAAGCATTTGCGCCCCCGCGTAAGTTCTGCTAAATTAATTGTTATGGACTGCTATATCTGACCACACGTGTCCTGGTGTCCTTCTCGACACTGGATGTAAATCGCTTGTTGCACATGATGGATCAGATGGTTGCTTAACTCTTTCCTTCATATATATTTCCTTCTTTATTACTTTACAGACATATCCATACAAATATTAGTCGGGCGTATTATCTACACATTGTCGAAAATCCAAAATATAGATACGTTATAGCAAGGATACGATTGAATTCTCATAATTTAAATATTGAAGCTGGCCACCATAGAAATGTGGTAAGGAACCAAAGACTATGTACATTATGTCATTTAAATGATATAGAAGATGAATATCACTTTATACTGAAATATCCTATGTATAACCATTTGAGAAAGATATATATTCCAAGGTTCTATTCAGATTACCCGAGCATGTTTAAATTAGTAAGTTTGTTAAATTCAGACAGTAAAACAGTCTTAAATAGACTGGCACTATATTGCATCAAAAGCTTCAAACTAAGAAACGATACTCTTAGTCTATTATAGGATTATGATATGTTTGTTACCAGTTGAGGTATTTGGCTAATGTAGAACACTCTCGTGAGACAGGGTATACTATTATGTATATATATGTATGTTAAACTGGCACTGTATAATTATATTAGCATGACTGTCATGTGTATGTTACGATGGTATGATGATGAGCTTGTGTGCTTAAGGTAGTTCGCGCTGTTGCTCGGCAAAAATCGAAGTTTATCCAATTAACATCATATTTGGTCCAAGTATTCAGAAAGTTACCGCCGACACGACTACGACGTTCATTTTAAATTTGACGTCGGTTGCTTAGCAATATATGACGTAAAAAGCGCCCTCTGGTGTAATCTAAGCAATTCACATGTGCTTGCGTATTTCTTTATTTATTTACAAATGCCGTTGCGTATTTCAATGATTCGACAACTGTTTTGAAGAAGAAGAATAGTTCTTCAATATGATATGCGATATATGTTTTACAAGCGTAACACTTTTGTTCCGTCAAGAGTTGAATGTTGGAAAACCTATTTTACTGCTTTCTGGTATTGGATTATTTTCGCCATTTTCGTGGAATTCCAAAAAAACTAGACGGTGAAAGTTTACAAAAAAATTATATGTCATACTCCGTTCACTTCTTAATAGAAACAAGTAAAAAAACAATACCTATTCGAGTTCATTTTTTCGCTATGAGTGATTCTGCTAGGTCAACTCATCGTCATATTCGACGTCAACGCGACGTTGATGCGTTGTGATCGTCAGTAAAATAATTAATTGCCCTATTTGTCGCTTGACTTTTACAGATAACAATTCAAAAATTTATTATTCTGAATATTTATTGATTTTAGTCTCATCGAAGACATGCATTGAAATATACTTTCATACAATTTGAATTAAAAATACAATTTATTCATACTGGAGCCGTCTGATCAGGGTCTGTTCTGTTTGCTAATGGAATTTGAAAGATCTGTTTCTTTACTTTCTAAAATGGCTACAATGTCCCACCTTCCATATTTCATTATAACTATTGTGTCCATGAATATAAGTAGCTATTGGAATTTGGAATAAACAAGGGGTTAATAAATTGATAAGATGTTTCTGAAATAATTATTATCAGAAGCACCATTCAAATGAAGATTAGATTGATACGTTATACATATATATGGGATACTGTATTTAGCCAATGGGGCTTACAAGAGGTTAGCGCTTTCTTTCATATACATTTTGTAAATGCCTTTTCGCGCGTTTGTAAACAGAGTAGACCCAGATCAGACGGCTACTAAGGGTATGTGCTATGTTTGCTTATGAAATAATATACTGCCATGGCCAAAATATCCTTTGTGATCGGCCATATTAAAATGCAATTTATGGATATTTTCAAATGGAATAAGGTAGATCCGATTCTGCAGTTTTTGTCAAGGACAAACTATTTTATGTGCATGTACAATGTACCATTATCCATCTTGGAAGTCATCTAATAATTATCCATGATGTCATTATAGTAAATTATCTTACATGAAATTTTTTGGAGTAAATGGTTAAGAAAACAAACCGTTGACCACTGACCCTTCGTCTTAAAACAGCGAGTTTAGAATGAGTAGTTTGATCAATCCAAACTGTCACGCATACGGGCTAAGAAATTTGCATTTTATTAATCTGAATGTCCCAGACAGTAGTCGAGAAAAACTAGAATATCCAGACTAGTATTGTTTCAATAAAATAGTTTCATTAAAACATATCAATTATCAGAATACTGGCTAGTCACTTTCTTGTGAATACATTATCTAATTACATATAAAAATGTGCTAGACGAAGTTATACATCATGAGAAATGAATTAAACCTTAATTACAAACTACTTTGATATCCACGTAACAAATACAGTAAAACCTCTCTATAACGCCCATTTAAATTGCGTGAATCATTTGGTATTTAGGGCAGGTGGTTGCTTAAAGCAAGATGGAAGTAAAACAGGACGTTCCTATAGGAGCGTTCTGTTTTAATTTCACCTTGCTTTAAGAAGCCACCTGCCTTTAACACAAAATACTTGATGTAATTTAGTGGCCGTTATAGAGAGGTTTTACTGTAATGCCATCATGAATATAAATTATATAGATTAGTTTAATAATAGCCAATGAACGCAGGGTTTTTTTGGCTTTGGCAGAAACTATAGAATCATATCTGCATTATATCATATTCTATAAACAAACAGAGCAGACCCTGATCAGACGGCTCCTACAGGGGCCGTCTGATCTGGGTCTACCCTGTTTGCATAAGGGGAGTTATGGGTTAAACATAACTATAAGCTCGTGCAATTTCTCTTAACTCTTATCCCGCTGTAAACATCTTCTCAGATTTTGATCTCGCGCACTTTTGACCACCTCCGATTTGATCAAGATTTTGAATAACTACTCACCAAACGTCAAACAGACTAGACCCTGATGAGATACCGAGTTACTCGGCGTCTCATCTGGATCCAAGCTGTTTGCAAAAGCGAGTCAGGTCGTGTTTAGCGAGATAAGGGTTAATGTATCTATTGATCAACCCTAAATGTTCATTAACCTTTCGCTGCCAATGCCGGATCTGTGATTACCTATGCAAACAGTTTGGATCCAGATGAGACGCCGAGTAACTCGGCGTCTCATCAGGATCCAAACTGTTTGTTACTGTTTCTATGTTTTTGAAACAAAAATGAAGAAAATCAAAAGAATGAAAATTTGTAGCAGACGACAAAGTTAGCAGACGACAGAGTTTGGCAGCGAAAGGGTTAAACTCTTCATGCAAAGAGTTAGAGTCTGGTTTACAGAAAAAATATGATTAATTTAACATCTTGATCGATGATTGTGTCTCGATTTGTACCCATGCTATTTTACGCCTTAATCAATCAAAAGAAATGCCGTTTTGCAGAAGACATAACTTTTACTATTTCGTATCCTTTAGTATGGCATTGGCTAATTTGTAACATCATAAGAACATAGTTAAGATCCAGATCAGACGGTAATTCAGCACCTCATCAAGTCTGGTGATTAATTAAGCTCTGGTTTTTAAAGATATGAAAAAAGACACTGGGAAAACACCTAAACATATTGAAAACTGAAGATGACGACTTTTGCTCCAGGCGATTATTGTTCAGCGTATACAGCCTTAGAAAAAATAATGTCTGCTCAAATTTGGATTTGATCGTCAAGCTTTTCATGTGTGCAACTGCTTGGAACCAGGTAAGACACAGAGTCACTAGGTCGTCTGATCTAGATCCAAACTATTTGAAAATTCCAATCAAGTCGTGAATACCGAGATAACAATTAACCCTTCGCTTGCTATTCACGTCAATATACCTACCTGTAAATAGTGAAGACCCAGATGAGACAGCCCCTGCAGGACTGTCTCATCAGGGTCTGCACTAATTACAAGTTGAGTGTGCAACCAGTGCACTTCACAGCAGTGATTGCACAGCGAAATACTTGTACACAGTGAAGATATATGTAATTATACAACAGGGCATGGGTAAAGAAGGAGAAATGTAATTTAAAATTCAGCTAGAAAAGGGTTAAAGTTCAAGGGTAACTTAATTCTTGACTGGCTTATCACGCCTTTAATGGCATTTTCAAACAGCTTGGATCCAGATGAGAAGCCGAGTAACTCGGCGTCTGATCAGGACACGAATAGGTTCTATTGTCAGCAAACACTGCAGAAGAGCAGATAATGGACCTTTTGTCAACATCATAAGAGTTAAGAGAGATTGAAGACATATTGTATTATTACCTTATATAATGACCATGACCTTTAACGAGACACTGGCGGTTTAACCCTTTACCTGTAAGAGGCACATATCTACGAATTAGCAAATAGATTAGACCCAGATCAGACAGCTCCTATAGGAGCTGTCTGATCAGGGTCTACTATGTTTGCTTATGAAATAATACAAATCAGGTTTTACAATCTGGGTCATGGTCAAAACGTCCATTACATCATTTCAGGCAATTATGTTCATAGTCATTGTTTCTCACAGGAATATTCATTAGGTAAGGACTGAATAAATCTTACAATAAAGCCATTTTCATTCATCAAAGTTATATTCTTTTTTGTACAATAATTGTAAAAAGTATTTTATGCAAATCAAGTATCCGACAGAACTCATCTGAGGCTTAATCACTCAAGATATCCTGCGGGGGGAAAATACATCTTCTGTCTAAAACTGTGATCTGGAGCAGTTGTCAACTACTTCCGATTGTTTTAGTGTTTTGAGAAACGTATTGCCTTATGTCAAACAGAGTTGATCTTAACCCATTCCCTTATATGCTATTTTTAGATCCAACCACTTTGAACAAATCTACCGAAAAGGAGCATTAACTAGAGAAAAAGAAAAGTTTAGAATTTTGTAGATTGAAACCATTGTGATGAACAGAGCATTTGCTCCTATAGGAGTAAATGCTCTATTTATGACAATGGTTTCAACAGGTGAATTTTACAGAGGCGTAGAAAGGCGTAGTTATGGAGGGAAGGGTTAATGCAACACTGCGTTCGACGTCTCATCTGGACCCGAGCTGTTAACATAAATAATGTCAAACAGGTTGCGCTTAGCATCATAAGGGTTAGGAAGTTTGTTTTTCATTGAAATGATGAAACATTATTTTGTGCTATTAACAACTGATGGTAACTTTGTGTTGGCGCCAAATAAGTTTCGTCTGCAATCATTGTCGTTGCCTTCAGTTTCAGACTAGACGTTCGTTCAGTTTCATCTGAAAGTTATAAATGGAGTGTCAAACAGTTTAGATCCTGATGGGACACCGAATTGTTTGCAATGGTAGCTTGACACAGATTTGCCCATTGCAGAAAGCCTTATGCTTCGCTTTCCTTCAAGTTTGGAGGGGAGTCAACTTTGGAAGTGTGTTTTGTATTATTTTGAATTTCTGTTTAAAATGGACATCAACTATTAAACATAACGAACTTTTATTTGTCTAGTTTTGAATAAGTGTCCTATGCTTCATCTAAGCCTTTCCTCCATAAATACGCCTTTCTACGCCTCTGTAAACACCACTTCTTGAAACCATTGTGATAAATAGAGCATTTGCCCCTATAGGAGCATATGGTTTCAAACTACAAAATTCCGAAATTTTACTTTTCTCTAGTAAATGCCCCTTTTGGGTAGATTCATTCGAAGAGGTTGGGCCTTAAAAATAGCCTATGGAGGAATGGGTTAAAAGCTATTATTCTGCCATATTAGCGATCTGATTCTGATGTGTTCTACACAGTTTGATACTCGGAAAGTGACTTTGATTTGACATCGAAGAAACGGCCCTTATTAACCATTCGCTTGCTATTCACGTCAATATACCTACCTGTAAATAGTGAAGACCCAGATGAGACAGCTCCTGCAGGAGCTGTCTCATCAGGGTCTGCACTATTTACAAGTTGATTGTGCAACCAGTGCACTCCACAGCAGTAATTACACAGCGCAATACTTGTACACAGTGAAGATATATGTAATTATACAACAGCGCATGGGTAAAGCAGGAGAAATGTGTTTTAAAATTCAGCAAGCGAAGGGTTAATATCCCGTCTACACACTGTAAACAGACTATAGGAGGATCAGTCAGTCCCTGTAAGATCAGTCTGTCCATGTCTACTGTATCCGCTTGCATGTACAAATATACATTGCATGTCTGATTCTCTACTTCTTGCAATGCCAATACATTAACAGTTGATCTTCGATATCTCGAACTCAGATAACTCGAACTTCGTGGTAACTCGAACAAAAAGTTTAGTCCTTCCAACACTTACAATGCAGAATTGCACTAAAATGTATCGCTACATATATCTAGAAACACATGTGACAGCTTAATACAGGTCTAAAGTAATGCTGAGAGCTTCTACAGGAACGTTCAGCATTACTTTAGATCCATATTAAGCTGTGAACTCGAGGAATTGTTCAAATTACAAAGTGGATAATTCGAACTTCTATTATCTCGAATTAATTTGTATAGTACCCTGAAGTTAGAGATATCGAAGTTCGGCTGTATTTTGTATTGTCTGCGTGTGCTGTGTTCAAATTGTAATGTTTTAAGTATGTAAAGAATGTAAAGAATTAAGTTAATTTTCATAGTGGACATAGCACAGGTATTGTATATATTGTGGTAGAGAGTGGTCGCGTGGTAAGCCAAATGCCCTTGGTTCACCATGTTACATTTGGTGCCCAAAGTAAATAACCCACAGGATGATCTATTTTAAGAAAATTGTAACAATAAGAAACTCTTGGAGTGTTCTTTGAGTAAGAATTCGGGACGAATTCTCGTGTAGGGGGCGGGGTGTAGCCGGGAAGAAGTGATAGGCTTAGACTGTGTGGCTCAATCGGTAGTGTGTTGGCATGGTAAGCCAAAGGTACTGGGTTCGAGTTCCAGTCAGGTCACAACTTTTTCACCATGTTACATATACAGTGTACTCGTAAATACTCATCAAATAATATGGGTCCTGCTTTTAAAGGGCATATATTGATTTCGAAAATTAAACAGCTAAACATGCTGAACCATTACTATTACCACAATAAAGTATTGTTTTATGAAAATATACATATTAATTTGATTTTTTTCATAAATTCAAGCACGGGACAGTCTGGTGGAAATCTCGCAATTAACTGTATATGAATGGAACTAGTTTCGCAACAGATTCCCCCGTCGTTGATTGTTTGGCCGAGGCGGGATTCAAATCAGGCGAGATCCAGCAGACTGCGGTACAAATACGCCAAAACATGATACTACTTAAAGTACAAAAGTAATCATGTCATGATTTCCCAACAATATGACTCCAACTGCATTTTTGAAGCGATATAAAAATAAAATCAACCTTACAGACAACACGTTTTACTGACGGTAGTTACAGTAAAACCCCTCTAATACGACCAGCAAAAAAGGACACAATTCACAGTGGCAAAGGCAGGTGGTAGCTTAATGCAGGACGAAAGTTATGCAGAAAGCTTTTATAGGAGCTTTCTGCATTACTTTCGTCCTGCATGAATCAACCACCTGCTTATACAGACATCCATGTTTATTAATTAAGTGGTCGCAATAGAGGGGTTTTACTGTACTTAGCATATAAATGTTTAACTCATTCCTTCACACAAAATCCTTTTCAGTTTTCACGCCATTGCAAACAGAGAAGACCCAGATCAGACGGCTCCTATAGGAGCCGTCTGATCAGGGTCGTCTGTGTTTGCTTATGGCATATAGATGGGGATCTCATTCTACAGCTTCTGCCTGAGCCAAAACATCCTGCGTACATATACCATTATAACAATTCAGCTAATAAATAAGTATGCTGTCATTATTTCCCAGACGAATATTAAACAGGGAAAGGGTTAAGGTATTATTTTGCAGAGACCAGCCGGTATGCATTTGTAGAGATCTCGGATACTATCCAATAGAGATTATCCAAATCTATAGACAGATATCATTCAGTAAGCATAGGAATCGTGCGACATGAGAAAGTTTCCATAATACAGTAAACTTTCCTTAACACTGTACTTCGTACAGACGCACTTTTTACTCTTTTGCAAACAGAGCAGATCAAGATCAGACGGCTGCTGTAGGAACCGTTTGGTCAGGGTCTGATCTGATTGCTTATGGAATTTTATTAACACGGTTTTACCGTTACTGTCAAGGTCAGAATATTCCGTGTTCGTACACATGTACTGTTAAATAAATCATCTAATAAATATTCATTAAGTATTAATTTCTTACATTAATATTTACGAGGTAAAGGGTTAAACGGTCTACTAAAACAAGTCTTATACAGTGAAAACTCGACACTACGAACATTCAAATGTGTACTATCATTGATATTTAACACAGGTGGAGCTTAATGCAGGATGAATGTCATGCAGAAAGCTCATCTATGAGCTTTCTGCATGACTTTCACTTTGCATTAAGCAGCCACCTGTCTACAAAAGTATAATTTCGTCACTACTAAACGTTTGTAGTATCGAGTTTTTACTGTATTTGTAATTGTCTTAGGACAAGCGGTAGCTGAATGCAGAACGAACGTAGTGCAGAATAATTTCCCCCAAACTTACTGCATTGCTTTTGTTCTGCATTAACCCTTTCCCTGTTTCAAATTAAATACTACTGAATATTCATGGACATACTAGTTATAAAGATAATATATGGAAAGTGGAACATTGTAGCCATATTAATTTAGAAAGTAAAGAAACAGCTAAATCAAATTTAACTCTAGGAGCCGCCTGATCTGGGTCTATTCTGTTTTCAAATGCACGAAAACACGTTTATATGAAGAAAAGGGTTCAGGATTTCTTGGGTTTATCCTGTATCCATGCTTATAAAACTTTTAGTTGAGTCTGAGTTCGTTCTCAAGGTTTTGATTGGTCAGATTTGAGCCTTTGGCTCAAATCTGACCAATCAAAAGCTTGAGAACTCAACTCTGACCAATCAAAAGCTTGAGAACGTACTCAGACTCAACTAAAAAGTTTTATAAGCATGGACACAGTAGTCTAGTTGGTCGCTTAACCATTTATCCCATGAATATTCATAACAGAAATAATGGCACTATAAACTTGAATTGAAATATGTTATAATGGTGTATGAACATGGAATTGAAGGCATAGACGAAACTAAAGAACCAGATATATTTTATTTCATTAGCAACAGAGCAGACCCTGATCAGACTGATCTGAGTCTACTCTGTTTGTAAAGGCGCTAGAGGGTATAATCTATAGAATAGAGGAGGGAAGACAATGTGTGTAGAAATGGCACACTCTAAATGTCTGTAAAATAGAGCAAAAGTAAGGGTTAATTTAATGAAAAATAGTACGATTTGGAAATAAACTTACGAACAGTTACTTTAATTGAGAAAATTGGATGTTAAAGTATCGATGTTCGCCCGCGTTTTAACCCTTTCCCTGTTCTGTATTCGTGTGAGAAATATTGACATCATGATTATTTATTAGCTGAAATTCTACAATATAAACTCTTCAAGGAACATTTTGCTTTGACAAAAACTGTAGCATCCTATCTATACCATGTCAAAAGTGTTTGCAGATGTGAAGAGTTTATATGCAGGAAAGGGTTAACCCTTTCACCGCCACAGTCGTGTAAATCCACCACGACAAATAGTGCAGTCCCAGATCAGACGCCGCCTTTTCAAGGCGGCGTCTGATCAGGGACTTCACCATTTGTCTCAATCTCTAGTTCTATATATGTGCTTTATTCCTTTGACATTTGCATTTATTTATCCCATTTCCTTATTTTACTGTATGTTTTAACAAAGTTGGATTGCAGACGACAATTAGAAATTTGGCGCCGAAAGGGTTAAACAATATAACACTTTCTTTGATAGGCTACTTCCGCCATCTATATATCTCATTTTCTTCTTTTTTGTTTGTGAATTGTACTGTGATGTGACGATGAACTGTATTGTTGAAGTCTTTGATTAAAAATATGTTCTGCTCTGTTCTGTTTGTTCTAGAGCAAAACTACACGAATGGGAATTTAAACCATTTGATATTGATTCACAAATGCATTTTGCGATTGGTACAAAAGTTGTATTTCAATGATTGTGAGATGTCTTATACACACGTTATCTATAGCATGACTAACTTAACATATGTTTAACCATTTCCCTGCTCAATATTCATCTAAGAAATAATGACACCATGAATATTTAATAGCTGAACGGTTATAATGTAAACTTTTCAAGGATTTTGTTTTGTTTGTTTGCTTTGACAAAAGCTGTACAATAAGACCTGTATCATGTCAAAAGCAAGCAGACAGTCCCTGATCGGCCATCTCCTGTAGGAGTGGTCTGATCTGGGTCTACTATGTTTGCAAATTGCGTGAAAAGACGGTTGTATGAGGGGAAGGGTTAACTGTTGATTATGCAGTCTTTTTAGGATATAGTATCAAATAATAGAGACCCTATTCAGGCAGCATTCGGATGTGTTCCGAAAGGACCTTAGTACACGACAATGTATAGGCACGTACATGAATGGGAATTCTATGGAAGCTGAAGAACGCCATAATGTGTCGTTCTAGGATGGATTTTGAGGTTCGAGAGAGTAGTAATGGCTAACTTACTTCACCATTTACCTCATGAATATTCATGTAAGAAATAATAACATCGTCCATATCATAACATAAGCAAAAAGAGCAGAACCCGGTCAGACGGCTCCTATTGGAGTCGTCTGATCTGGGTATATTCTGGTTGCGAAGGCGTAGAAAGGCGTCTTTATGGATTACAGATTTAAGCCTTTACCTCATAAACATGTTTGCAAAAAATTACGATTTCGTGAATATTAAATGATTTTTATAATGGTTAATGGACAAATGATATTTTGGTCATAGAAAATGTAGAATCAGATCTACATTATTTTATGGGAAAACACAGCAGAACCTGACCAGATGCATGGCTCCCATAGGAGCCGTCTGGTCCGGGTCTGCTCTGTTTGTAAAGGTGAAAAAGGCAACTCTATCAGGTAATGGGCTAAAATGTATGAGCAATCGGCAATGCAGTTAGGGTACAAGAACAATGGATATGTGTGTTTGTAATGTCCGTATTTTGCTGTCTGTGGCCAATGAATAACATGGCAGGAGAACCACTTTGGTTCTTTTGTGACTGACCAAGGGAATATATCGTCTGATGATGTAGTACAAACAATACTTTTCACCTTGATAAATGTCAGATACAGCCGCACACGTCATCCAGTAGCCGAAAACGCACAACAAATAAATATATGACAACACAATATGTCATCAAAATACTAAAACATGCAAGAAAATAGGGAGAAGCCGGGAGGTCTAATTGGAGTTAAAATGAAATTTTAATAATATGAAAAAGCAAAACTCACCATGGATATCTTAACTGTTCCAAGAAAATTCAAAAGACACACGAACACACGCACAATGCTAAGACTGGATGAGGGTTGATATGTAACAATTAATTCACTTATATACGCTGTCATTATGACACGCCTACTATCGCCCCTGGCGACGCAGACGATCATTGTTGGGGGCAAAAGATGGCGGCTCATTTGTCGTCTGCTGCGGTGGATGAGTTAACCTTTATTATGCACACAATGCCTTCTGCACAAATTGGCCTTTACACTGTTTAAAACAGAAACTAGAAATTTCCCTCAACATAAAATCCTAGTGTCAAATTAGCTTTAATCCTGGGACAATGCCGGATAATTTGGCCTCTCATCAAGTTCAAATCTGCACGCAAAAGTAAACGCCGGACCATCGGTAGCAGTCTAAAGCTTAACCCCTTACTATGCTGAATGCTCAAATGGACTATTCCAAAATTCAAACAGGTCAAGTTTACGGTGAATATTAAGATTTTTTTCAAAGGAAAATTGTAATATGACAAACAGTTCAGACCCTGATGTGAGGGTTCCTCTAGGAGCCCTCTTATCTTGGTCTATACTGTTTCCAAAACACATTAGTGACGCATGTGCCGCACAGTAAGGGGTAACCCTTCTCAGTATGAAAAAATCCCTGCTACAATCCTGACCTGTTACAATTTTACTTACATCCGATTGTTTCAAGTTTTTAATAAAGTTTTGCCCCAGAGTCAACCAGCTTGGCACCTGATGAGACGCCGAGTTATTCGGCATCTCATCAGGATCCAAGCTGTTTGCAAATCACTGTCAGGTCACGCTTAGCACGAGAACAGTAAATGTCATTCGTCTGCCTTTGTTTTTTTCACTCATTCCTTCTCAGAAAACGTCACCACACAACGTTATGTTTGCGTAACTAAAAAGTGCTTGAGAAAGAAAAAAATATCTAATTATCTAACATGCCATGCATTTGCATTAAAAATTATGCCATATTAGAGACGCCCAATTGTCCCTTTAATACAGTAAAATCTCCCTAAATACAGTAAAAACTCTCTATAACGGCCACTAAATTGTGTTAATTAGTTGGTATTTAGGGCAGGTGGGTACTTAAAGCAAGGTGAAAGTAAAACAGAACACTCCTATAGGAGCGTTCTGTTTTACTTTCACATTGCTTTAAGCATCCACCTGCCTTTAACACAAAATACTTGATGTAATTTAGTGGCCGTTATCGACAGGTTTTACTGTAGAACACTCAAATAGTATCAATGTATGTCCTTCCGTAGCCTTTACTCCATGAAATTTCATGTAAGAAACAAGATGTGTTTGAGAAACACTATGCCACCGACCTTTGACCCTGAAGGATGACCTTGACCTGTGATCCATGGACCAGGGAGTTGAACATGACATATCGTGTTTGTGTGGTGACCAGTTGTGCCAGGCTATTTTGAAATCCATTCACAGATACAAATTTATAGAAGGGACACGAAATTTGGGACGGACGGACGGATGGAAGTACAGACGGACGGACGGATAGACGGACAGACGGTCGGAAGGACGAACAATGTGATAACTGTATGCCCGCCGTTGGGGGCATAATAATGAAATCATGAATATTCACTAATGTTTTTGCTGTCACATGAACACAGGGAATTTTAGTCATGGCAGAAACTGTAGAATCATATATATATTAATTCATAAGCAAGCAGAGCAGACCCTGATCAGACAGATCCTACAGGAGCCGTCTGAACTGGGTCTACTCTGTTTGCCAAGACGTTTAGAATAAAGGATTAAACGAGTGGTTTAGAGAGGTTGTACTGTTGACGCATATGATATCAAGGTAAAAACAAAACAAACAAACAAACAAACCAATAACCACTAATACGATAATTGTCTGTATAGCTAAACAAACCATGTTTTATCAACAATGACTTCTATTGTTAAAAACAAATCTTTAAAAAAAAAGTTTTGAATTATTAGCTTCGTGGTTTGGGAAATATTACCTGTGGTTTGGTCAATATGGATAAATAATTTATTAAACATAGACACATTGAGCCGACTGTGTCAATGTTTACAAATAATTGTATTCTCAAGAACCGTAACCCTGATGTATATATTTCTAATTTTACATAGTACATGTATTAAAAACGTACATGTATATATAATATACCGGTGCTCAAAGAGCAGAGAATAAAGGTAGGAAGACAATGACACTTATATTTATTAAGAATCATCTACTATTTAATGCACATGCATGTAAGCTCTCGCCTACTAAGTCCCTTTATTATTCAATTATTTTATCAAACATACTCATACTTTTTCGCCGTGACGAACAATATAGAATCAGATAGTACTATAATTATATGCAACCAGAGCAGATCCTGTTCAGACAGCTGCTACAGGGCCTGTGTGTTTTCTGTTTATATAGGCGAAAAGGCGGCTGGATTATCAGGTTAAGGGTTAATCACCTATCACCTATCTTGGTCTACTCTGTTTGCGTGAAAAAGAGGGAAATGATTAAACTCTAAATAAAAAAATAGATAGATAGATTCTTTATTTAAGTCTCATCAATATGCATATAACATTCATTATATATAATTACAATATAAACATATCATAACATCTGTATATTGCCACTCAAAGAAAGAGTTATAAGAGACTATAACATTATCAGCTTAGACAACTTAAAATAAAATATAACATTCTGTAGCTAATATTAATTACATTTGTACATGCAAAAACTGGAGCCCAATTGCTAATTAGCTTATGCTAGAATCTGCCATAAAAAGTGGATATAAAGCTGAACATTAACACGAGTACTACTGCACATAATTAAGAAATGAGTGTAATAAATCTGACATAGTCTATGATCAGACTAGAGTCAAGTTAATTAGCAGACTGTGTTTCAGAGTTCATAAAGGTCACCTCTATGTTATAAGAAAACAAGACATTATTTACATAGGTAAAACATACGTCTCTGTATAAAATACTGAAACAGGTTTTGGCGCATATACGTACCATACCATGGTTGGAAAGTATAAATGCAACTTTAACATCTGCAGTAAGGCCAGTAATTTTGTCATTAATACCAACGGCTTTCTCGAACAATACCTGTCTGCTTAAACATGTACAGTAAAACCTCTCTATAACAGACACCAATTTGTGTTAATTATTTGGTATTTAGGACAGGTGGCTTAAGCAGCCACCTGCCTTTAACACAAAATACTTGATGTAATTTAGTGGCCGTTATAGAGAGGTTTTACTGTATACTCTTGAACATGCATTGGTATCCATCCCATTTCTCCGACGTTCAACTGTAACATTATCTTTTGATTCTCAAACGTCTTAACGTCTGGGTTTAAACTGTATGATCAGTATCCATTCTTATAAAACTTTTAGTTGAGTCTGAGTTCGTTCTCAAGTTTTTGATTGAACAGATTTGAGCCTTTGGCTCAAATCTGACCAATCAAAAGCTTGAGAACTCAAATCTGACCAATCAAAAGCTTGAGAACGAACTCAGACTCAACTAAAAGTTTTATAAGCATGGACCCAGAGTTAGTTGTCGAATTCATTCATACTGAATACAGAAAATAAACCTTCCTGAGGACACGCACTACACGTATTTTCTGTTATTTCCTCTTGTTGACAGACTGTCATCATTATATTACGTGTATATTGTTATTTATTAGCCAGACCTTTTGGATTGGCCTATTAGTGTTTAATACTTGATGAATATTCATGGCAGATTTCATCCACTATGAATATTAATTCACTAATGTTTTTCTTATAATGTGATACAGTAAACCCCCTCTAAACCAGAACTTTAGTAGAGAAGAATCTAGATACTTTTAGGCAGGTGACTGCTTAAAGCAGGGTGAAAGAGATTTCTTCATGACTTTCACCCTACATTAAGCTGTCACTTGTCCCCAATACCGATATTTATACCAAATTTAACATACCATTTCGGGAGGTTTTACTGTATTTCTATAATGTGTGACTACGTTACTTTGAAATATGGCATAGAAGAATCAGATCTAAGTTCTAAGGCCCTCGTCTGACGGCCCCTACAGGCACCGCCTCATCTTGGTCTACCATCTTTACAAAGGCACAAAAAGGCGCCTTTTACTAGATAATTTTGAATGGCAAAGAGTACATACTCTGATTTTTGTCTGGGTCTACACTATTTGCAACCGACAGAGTACACTCGCTTCCCGCATTCAATGGACTATTCAACATATTGCCCTCTTGGTTTGTAATACAAGTGGTTTAAAATATTATGTGCTTAACCCTTCGCTTGCTGAATTTTGAAATACATTCTCCTTCTTTACCCATGCCCTGTTGTATAATTACATGTATCTTAACTGTGTACAAGTAGTTCGCTGTGCAATCACTGCTGTGGAGTGCACTGGTTGCACAATCAATTTGTAAATAATGAAGACCCTGATGAGACAGCTCAGATATGTATATTGACGTGAATAGCAAGCGAAGGGTTAAATGCCAAATCCAATGCCTTTACACGACTGCTTAATGCAGAGTGAAAGTTATGCAGAAATCTCCCTTTTAAGTGTTCGAATAATAGAGCTTTTACTGTAGTTAATCATGAATTTGTACAAAGTGTGCAAACAGCGAGCCTTTAACGTGATAATAATCGCTGTTTGTGAATTTCGAATAAAGACGAGAACTTTCGAATAAAGACGAGAACTTTCGAATAAAGACGAGAACTTTCGAATAAAGACGAGAACTTTCGAATAAAGACGAGAACTTTCGAATAAAGACGAGAACTTTCCTTACTCGATATCTTATCAGGATCCAATCTGTTTTGTATTCTGAATGTACAGTAAAACCCCGCTAATGCGACCACCTAAAAGAGGTATAATTCTGGGTGCTAGATGCAGGTGGTAGCTTAATGCAGGACAAAAGTAATACAGAAAGCTCCTAGAGGAGCTTTCTGCATTACTTTTGCCCTGCATTAAGCAACCACCTGCTTATAAAGACATCCATGTTTATTCATTAAGTGATCGCATTAGAGGGGTTCTACTGTATTTCTTTTTTTAAAAAATACAACCTGTATATTTGTAAACTGAAGTAGGCGACAAATTTCGCAGACGACAAATTGTCGGCCATATAACTACAATGACTTGTCACGCTTGTATAACGTCAGTAACGCTTGTCATAATGACGTGACCTTGTCATGTCATATACATCATTATCAACAATATATGGTGAGTTTAGCTATAGTCTGTTTTCGATGTAATAAAACACAAATCATTCTCAAACATATGATTGGTCAGATTGTGAGCAAGCTCAAAATCTGACCAATTAGATACTTGCAAATCCTTTACTCGATACTTTTATATCATTTGAAAACAAAGTAGACCCAGATCAGGCGGTCTTTATAGGAGCAGATTGATCAGGGTCTGCTTTGTTTATGAAATAATATACTAGTAACCAGATTCTGCAGTTTCTCCCGTAATCAAATACCCATGTGTTTGTCATAATTTGATGTAATAAATATTAATGATATCACTATTTCTTATGTGAATATTCATAGAGTAAAGATTTAATAAACAAGGGGTAGTTTTCTCTCAGAGCGCCCCATCCAACCCTACCCCTGTATTTTCTATTTTGTTTTCTGTAAACAATTATCCTCGACATAGCAGTCACTCGAAATCGTCCACACCCTGTAGTTAACCCTTTCCTCCATAAATACGCCTTTCCACGCCTCTGTAAAAGTCACTTTTTGAAACCGTTGATATAAATATCTAGCATTTGCTCCTAAGGAGCAAAATTAATGTTCTATTCATCACAATGGGCTCAGAACTACAAAATTCTAAAAATTTCCTTTTCTCTAGTTAATGCTACTCCTTTTCAGTAGATTTATTCAAAGAGATTGGGTCTAAAAATTGCCTATGAGGTAATGAGATAAATACAATAATGTTCGATGTTTGTAGGACATGCAGTCCGAATAAATAACAACAATGCAGGTTTAACCAGTTGATTTTGTTTTAAGTAGCATTCTAACACCCGAAGCTTCAATAATCTATCAGTTAACACTCGTTATAACGACGTTCGATATAACGGAATGTTCATTATACCGGCACTAACGACATTCGATATAACGGAATGTTCATTATACCGGCACTAACGACGTTCGATATAACGGAATGTTCATTATACCGGCACTAACGACATTCGATATAACGGAATGTTCATTATACCGGCACTAACGACATTCGATATAACGGAATGTTCATTATACCGGCACTAACGACATACACAGAACAAACACGTTTAAATCGAAATGTTAGTAAGGACGAATTTAGATTTTCTAAGCAGGTGGCTGCTTAACCCGTTCCCTCATATTGACCACTTTTGACGCCTATGTAAAAGTCACTTTTATGAAACTATTGTGATAAATAGAGTATTTGCTCCTATAGGAGCAAATACCCTATTTATCACAATGGTTTCAAACTACAAAAATCCAAAAAAAATCCTTTTCTCTAGTTGATGCTCCATTTCGGTAGATTTATTCAAAGAGGTTGGATCTAAATAGCCTATGAGGGAATGGGTTAATGCAACTCATGCGCTAAGCTGTCAACTATCTTACAGGCCGGTATTTGTGCTAACTTGAACGTTCGATTTAGAGTGATGTTACCACTTCTAATATACTTCGAGTGGCTTTTGGTATGAATCTTCGTCTAATAGTGTTGATATGGATCTTCGTTAAAGGTAGTCCTGTCCACATTGCCTGTAGTTTGTTCGACAGACAGACATACTTAATGCTCTGGTGTTAAGAATAAACTGACTGATCTCGAGAATATGAGCTCGGGGTTTAATAAAGGAAACAGTATTGGGTGAAAGTTTGGAATGAAATATATGGCTGATGGGCGAAAGTTTGGACGATCCGCCCAGACTAAAGTCGTGACATCACCGACCAAAATCGACCAAAAATCGACCAACCTATTGAAGGTAACCTCAAACCTGCAGCCTTTTTCTGTCAAAGAAAACACATGTATGCAAATATATATATATATTAAGACACATTCTATTCTAACCAGGGTAAAATTAAGGAAGCCATATTTCTTATTTAACACATTCAGCAGTATTTATGTTTAAGCGTCTATAGCAACAATCACACGTGCCGATACCTTAAAGAAACAGGTTACAGGGGTTGAGCCTAAATTACCTTATATGAGTATGGCGACAAATATCACCATCTCCAAAATCGGTGTTCGAATCTGGATGGCAGTTAGTAGAAATAGTCCTCTGGTGGCCAACTTTCAGAATTACTAAAACTAAGTTAATGTGCAAGAAAACATGGCCAACAGGGACAGGGCTAAATTTCCATATGTGTATAAATTGAAAATGTTTAAAACGAACTCCAAAATGAACAGTCCAATTGAAACGGTATTTGGCAGGAATAATCCGTTTAAATCACGGAATGACTGACATACGAATGGACGGGCGGACGGACGGACATCGGACAGTGGCAACAAACTCTCAACTGAGTATACCCAGGTGCGTTAAAAACCGGAAACTACAAAAGAAGGAAATAGCTTAAATCCCGTGTCTAAAACAGACTCAGCTACAGCTAGGCGGTCTATATCTAGTTTCTCGTGCATGCTAGTGCAAATCGCATGTGCATCGTGTCATAGAAGTGTCTGAACCATCAGTCGGTTTTAGTTCATTATTACTAATATAAAGTATAATATAAAAATAACAATACATATAATGTAGTTTCTGTTAGTATTCTATTCAAGTGTATGCTGCTATTTCTTTATTTTATATAATCCTATTTTTTTTGTATTAAACACAATACATGTATACGATAGGCAGAGGGCCCACGAACTTTGAAAAAAAGATATCTCCTTGTTTAACGGGATTTGAAATATTTTTTCATTTCTCGTATTTTTTCATTTTACGTGTCTACAGAGCGTTCCTTCGGACTATAATTAGGTACTTTACTTTTTTAACCCCTTTGTGCATAGTGTATATAACTACTCTGTACACTATGCATATGCTATCATTTTACATTCCACAATATGACCTACTCTATGCCTTACTCTTATTACTCGGTGCATAGACATACAAGTACCATGTTCACTATGAACATATTATTGTTCAAACATTCCCCCATTATTCCCTAAATTATGCCTAACTCTGTTCACTTTGTGAACACTATTATATAAAGGCAATACATTCCCACATAGGAACTTGCTCTATGCTTAACTCTATTCACTTGGTGAACAAAATTACTGTGTACATGATGATCATATTATACACATTCCACATAGGGCATATTCTATGCAGAGCATTCTATTCACTTGGTGTGTATATCCACTATGTACATTTTGACTATGTTATTGTTATACATTCTACATATAGTCTATTTCATGCCTAACTCATACACTTCGTGTATATAACCTCTCTGTACACTTTAATCATATTATTGTTATACATTCCCACATAGAGAGTCTATTATAAGCCTATACATGCACATATAGAGCATACTATATGCCTGTTTCTATTCACTTGGTGACTAGAACCACTCTGTACATTTTACCATATTATTGCCACACACCCCGACACAGATCTGCACATTCTGCACTGTTTAGGTAACTTTGATAATACATAAATAATGATTGTATGGCTGAATGCATGTACCAAAATGTGACGTGTACTTTGACATGACAATCTTTGGAAAAAGCCCGTAGTTGTCGAAATATTAGATCAAAGCTATTCAAGTATTTATGTATTGACTGATTGACAAACAGCTTGGATCTTGACGAGGTGTCTCATCTGGGTCCAAGTATTTTGCGAATTCAATTCAGGTTACGCGTAGAAAGTATGATAAGGGTTAAACTGTTCATGCAAACAACTCTATACAGTCCAAATTAGATCTTATGACACACCAACATAACCTACTTAAAAATGTAAACAAAACATACCTGTAACGGTGGTCTCGAGAAAAATAAAAATGAAAACCATACACCCAACATAACATATGAAAATAAAAAATACCCATTCCAAATATAAAAAAATAAAAACAAAACAGATTCGAACCAAACTACATGTATAATAGCGGCGACCTGGGCATTATACAGTGTTTACCTGTACGTGTGTAGTAGGATACTCGTTATTTATACAAAGTTAATATCTACCTGGCTGAACACGATATTTTGCAGCATGAAGGTGTATAAAAACTTCGTAGATTATGAAATATTATTCATTTGTACATATTGACTACATGTATTGTTAATCTTTAACCTACCGTGCAAATTATTTTTACATATTTTTTCACCACATCCATTTTCAGATTTTAGTCTACCAAAATACAAATATTCTGAAAATGGGTGATCCCTCGAAAGCAAAAGTAGAAATGCAAAAAGAGAAAATTGCAGACTCGGTTTTATTGAGTCTGTTCATGAGTAGTAATTAAAAGTGCAACACTACTCACGCCCCCTAGCACCGGCTTAAGCAGTATTCAATTTTCAAAACTAATAACATGAAAACTAATAATCCCGAAGGACCAGAAAATATAACAACACTGAGAATGAACCAGGGTATCAAAATAATTAAGATCCCAATGAGACATCGAATTACTAAACGTCTCATCAGGATCCAAACTGTTTACATAGGTAATTATTGGTCCTCCACAGCAGACTGAAATGTTAAAAATTGACAACCATTCCTCCTTGTGGCACTTTGTTTTTCACTTGATGCCGAGAACCACTCTGTACTCTTTGATCACATCATTGTTTAACGTCCCCACACATAACCTACTCTCTGTTTCATTGAAGCTAATAGAGTAAGGCTGAAACAACTCGTAGGCTATAGTCAGAAGTTGTTTTATTTTCTTACAATCTGGCGTAATCTGGTGGATGCTGTTGGAACTCTTTCCACACATATATACATTGCCACTGCTGTCAGTGAGTAACGATAGAGGCCCTCTGAATCCTTTATCAGTATATGTGCTCACAACAGTGCCATCAAACTTCACATGCATAACACTATCCGTATTATAGTTAGATACAAACAAGGAAGTTGTGTCCTGGCCAAATGTCACATAGTTACAAAATTTAAACAATGGTTGCCCTTGCTTGTCAGTTGTTATTGTGTGCATCACTTCACCCTGCAAAGTGAGAACTTGAACTTTGTGAGGAGAACGAAATGACACAGCCAATTTACCGTCGCTATAGTCCACTCCTCGGCATTCTCCATCCACATCCAGTGTGCTATCAACATTCATGACAGAAGCTGCCACACTGACAAATACTAGTTTCTTAGTACAAGGCAATGTAACTACTAACTGACTGCTGTTTACCTTGGCAGCATCCCATGGGACTGACGATAGTGTGAGGTGTGTGATGACTTCTCCACAGTTGATATCTACCAGTTTAATATTTCCATTACCATATTCCTTGTATTTGAAGTCAGTTACTATCATCCTATTATTTGACAAACCAACCATTCCAGATATATAGCAGGCCCGTTTGTCACTTTTAGATCTTATATTGATATCTTGCACATATTCAAAATTTACATTTGTTCTCGTATCTTCCTTTTTTGCAGCTGCTGTTTGTTCTGTCTGTCCTACATTGGTTCCTGTTTCCTCTGACTGAAACACATTTGATGCTCCTGACAAAACTATTTCCCCGAATACCTCAACATGTCTCAGTTTGTTTAAAGTGTCCTTGTTCGCGACGAAATGTACTTGGTTGTTCAATGATGACAGTCCATTTTCAGCTTCTTGTATAGTGTCCTTCGCTATCTTTAATGTGTCCTTTGTTTTCATCATGGCTGTATACAAATTGCAATTTTGTTTGTTGTTTTGGTAGGCTTCTACCTTTGCAATTAATGCATATAGGTCCGCCAGTGCTGTTTTAGACCTGTCGGCAAACTGTGCAATTTTCTTGGTTTCCTCTAATTTCAGCGTTTTGCATATTTCAATTAGGTCAACTTCTATCTTATCCAGGGCCTCGTTTAATTCTCTTCTGTAATCGTGAATCATCTTTACTGCCTCTAAGCAGCATTTCTCAAGTGATTCAGTTTTTTGTTTGTAGTTGGCAGCTAGTTGTTTTGACCTCTCCATCACAGAATTCAGCTGATTCTTAGCTTGTTGGTATTCTTCGTTGTTGGTCAGGTCATTTGCCGCTTGTGGAATGTATGTGACCCTGTCACATAACTTATGATCCAAAGTCACGCAGACACCACATCCTAACTGGGAATGATTCAAACAGTAGTATTTTATAACATCATCCTCATGTACAGCACATTGCTCAGTGCACTGGTCCTTCCTCTTTAGAGACAGTTGACTCTGTTGGATTTCCTGCTTGTCCAACAATTTGTGTTTTCGAAATGGTCTTGCGATTCTATGGCCATCATAACACCTCTTACATAGAAAATCATGACAGTTAATGCACATTCCCACTGCCTTAATTAGCTCCCCATCGTCTTGGCAAGGGTCACATACAACCTCTGACAAGTCCTCTGATCCTAAACCCTCTGAATAGTTCCCTACTTGTTCTCCAACCGTAGTCATTACAGTTCCCTCCGTTCAAGTTATAGACACTTAAGTTAATATGAATACTACCCTCAGTCTTTACACGATTAACTCTCCCTATCGTCCTAGTGTCTGTATGTAGATAGTATAAATATTTAATTAACACAATGATCAGCTCATTCTGCAGTTACGATTTGCATTTAACCTGTGTCTGCTTTACATAATGTAATTTTGTATTCACTTGTTGCAGTCTTAAACAGTGTAAGTACACAGTATGTAAGTACGCTACGAGTAAAGTATGTCAACCCTTTATCGAATGAATATTTGCGAGTATGGCAGAATGATATCATAAATATTAGATCTACATAGCTATTTTTATAATGGCATAATGGTTTATATAGGCGCACATATGTGTTTACAAGAGGTAAAGTGTTATAGTGACGGCAGTATATATATTACCGTTTTTTTGTAACTCGATCTCGTTCTCAAATCATTGCAAGTACGAACGACTGGTTGTACATATCGAGGGATGAGTGCAAGACTGCAGTAATTGCGTTATGTTTTTATATATGTATCACTATTTGAAATGTCTAATTTATGTTTTTCATTTATTCTGATAATCGCCTTTCAAATTACCCGACATCCGATTTGGGCCTAAACTGATTACAATCGTCGTCTCGAGTTCGTCCCATATATTGAAATTACAAAAGTTCACCATTGGTATTTAGACTTTGTAAACCGTTATCTTAGATACAAGTTACACACACAATCCAACCGCTGCATATAGTTTATCACTTTTTATCAATGAGCCAATTTCTGAACAAACTCCTTCCTAACGATTAGCTTTAACCAGCTTAGCAAATTACGTTTACAGAATGGTTTTACTCACTACATTTTCAAAATATCGGTGTCTCATCTGGATACAAACCATATGCAAAGGTAATCATTTATCTGCTCAAAGCAGTTAAATTTTTATCACGACATACATGTAGCTCGTGCAGCTGTATGATCAACTATAAATAGCTTTTAACAATTATCATTCCCGTCATAGGTACGCAATTTAATGCATAACAAAGTAGTCCCATATCAGACAGTTCCAGTCTGCACGGTGTGCTTTTGAAATAATATAGAGTTCATTGTATGGTTTCATATCTGATAAAAACTACGCCCGGTAACACCTGAGCAAACAGAGCAGATTCATATCTGATTGCTTCTGTAGCTGATCTTGGATTGTTCTGTTCGCTTATGAAATGATATAGATATGAGTTTAATACAATGTATTCCATATTCTAATTTCAGCTAATTTATATTCTTAACGTCATTATCTTTTACATGAATACTGCATAATTACAGCATTTATCGACTTAGCTGTCTAACTAGGATCTTCTCTGTTTGCATAAATACATATTTACATCTGATTCTACATTGTTTGCCCTGCATATATTCTGATGTTTTGCTTAATATTCGTACAATCCATGAGGTAAGTGCTAACTATTAACTGCCCCGTACATTCTTGAAGTACTATAATTAATATGTTGCCAGTTACACCAGTGTGTCACTTATGAGTATTTTCGCTGGAGTAGAGCGTCGACAATTTTTCGAGAAAACACTGTACTGAGTGCAGATTCTGATTTTTTGGTTCCTTCACGATCTGCAATGTGCACCTATATGTATTTCTATAAACAATAGGCTACCATACTTAACCTTAGTATTAAGGCAGATGAACACAGCAGATAGTACAGACCCAGATCAAACAAATTCTGAAGGAGCAGTTTTAACCATTGTCTGAGCTATTTGCTATTATGTCTGGTTTGACCTTTAACTGCAAGCGGGTGGATAATTACTTATGCAACAGATTGAATCAAGATGTTACGCCGAGGGACTGTTTGGTATATATTTTTATATAAAGGGCAAACGAATCAACAGTGGCAACTGATGTTGATTTTTACAAACAAAAGCCTACTCAGCGGGCTAAAGTTTTGAATGAATAAAATGTTGACTAAATCAGCTTTATAAACATTATAGGTACGATATTTTGTGGCCTTGGTTGTGGAAATCAGAACAAAGGTCGAAGTGTTCGTTATTCAATGTACATGTATTTCTTTTTATCTTATAAATGGAAAAGTAGTAAAGTCAAGCAGGCAAAGCCACATGCAATACGCAACCCCCACCAAAACACCGATAGACAGCATGACACACACACACACACAACCACACACCCAAACGCACACACACACACACACACACACACACACACACACACACACACACACACACACACACACACACACACACACACACACACACACACACACACACACACACACACACACACACACACACACACACACACACACACACACACACACACACACACACACACACACACACACACACACACACACACACACACACACACACACACACACACACACACACACACACACACACACACACACACACACACACACACACACACACACACACACGAAATGAACACAGAAAACACCAAAAGACACACAAGAAACAGGGACAAACGTTCCACAACATGAACAAACCATAAGCACAAAGACACAAGGCAAACAAATGGAAGCCGATTTCGCTTTCCGAGAACTGTCTCGCTTATACAAACAAGGGGTTTCATCTGGATCCCATGCAGAAATAATATACGTAAATAGTAATCGTATTTCCTCTTGTACTGTTGTCAAAGATACGTTAAAAAGACATGATAACATCATAAACGTAGGATAAGAACGTAACCATATCATCACCATAAGTACTCCATTTCTATGGGATAATGTATGGGGTTTATTTAATGTAACATTAAGTGTCTGTAGTAACGCCAGGAACGTTTCGGGTGTCTCTCCTATTACCTCAAATAATTAATACCTGTGGGGACACAGCAGATTAAACACATTTCTTCCACCATAAAAACTCTCATCAGTTCCAAATAACCGATACCTCAAACTGAAAAGGATGATGGAGGTGGCCGAATCAATTCCAATGGCATGCATATCTGGGTCTATGCTTATAAAGCTTTTTAGTTGAGTCTGAGTTTGTTCTCAAGCTTTTGATTGGTCAGATTTGAGTTCTCAAGCTTTTGATTGGTCAGATTTGAGCCAAAGGCTCAAATCTGACCAATCAAAAACTTGAGAACGAACTCAGACTCAACTAAACGTTTTATAAGCATGGTCCCAGGTCAAAGTAAGATGTAACATCGGTTGGTGGCTGTACACGAGCATTCAAAACAATACTTATCATCGCTTCATCCATATTTACCTGTAAAGTAAGGATTCGAAATAATCATTTCCATGCTACGGAATGGGCGTATAACAATGGTCTACCTTCCGTCCGTCGTTTTGCAAGTTATACGATTAACTCGTTTTTTTATTTCTGTAAATCATACTCTGTCCCCAAAAGCACACCATACACTTTAAAGAGGGAGTCCATACAATGAACGCATATTTTTAATAATATCATAAAATTTGGTATTTGTGTTGCTCAATCATTTTTATGAACATTGCCAATTTGAACTTTTATCGAAAAATGCCCCTGTGATACAAATAAATCAAATAAAGCATGTGCTTTGTAAACTACTGTGTATACAACGTAAAAATGAATACAGGAAATAATGTCGGTAAGTAACAATCAATATTTGATGTAGTAACAATAATTTTTGGATATACATAATTTAGCGTTTGCTTAATTTTTTTGGTTTTCACTTAACTGTTTGCTAGTAATTTATAGTATATTTCATACTTGTAAACACCAAATTATTGCTTATTTGTTTTGACAGATGTAACGTGGGCTTATAGCTTGATCTGCGAAAAAGGCCATATACCAAAACTTATGTGGCATTTCGTATGACTTTCAGGTACATTTTTACAAAGACGAAGAAGAGTAGTTAAAGTTGGGAGACAAGAGACACTGCTGATCTTGAGGGCTTATTTGGCACATCCAACCAACTGGACTGATGTGCTGGGGGTGTACGTGAAAACCTGGAACATCCTCCGGAGGAATCTCGACAGCTTTACCTAAACGGCAGCTTTCGGCAACTGAAGGACATAATGTCTTGTTAATGTTTTGCATGTGCAACAATTACCTGTTTTGTTTGGCCTTATTTCATTACCATTATAATGTTGAGACGGTCCCTCAAAATTATACATATCTCAACCTCGTAATTTGGCTTCGGCTTACAACGATAATGTCTAATAATAGGTATAAGCATATTCGTAACAAAGTCAATAATATGGAAAAAAACACACAGAGCAATAATTTTTCAACTCATTGGAACATAATCTAGAAGGATTAGGAACAAATAGTAAACATAGTAAAAATTCTGAAATATTATTCGGCACTTGATAAAAAACAATAGCTGCACATCAAATATACCGCCGTTGTACGAAACTTTGCCGATTTTGTTTCAATAGATCATAGAAATGCTCGTCTTCCTCCGCTGCCACCAAAAACTGGAAAAAGTTTGACAAATATTGATATTTCGGAAACTGAGATAGAAGCAATTACTATTTCACTTGCTGTAGACAAAGCGTCAGGACCAGGCTGCATTTCACACAGAATGCTTAAAGGATCAGTAAAATCGATATCGAAACCACTTGTAATACTTTTTAATAGATCTCTAAATGAAGGTGGTTTGCCAGATTCTTGGAAAATAGCAAATGTTATTCCACTGTTCAAAAAGGGGAGTACCAAACTATAGACCTGCTTTACTAATGAGCTGCTGTGGTAAGGTGTTCGAAATAATTGTCTTCAAATATATGTACTATATTTCTTTTGAAAATTATTTCTTTGAAAAAAACCTTATCTATAAATATCAATTTGGGTTCCTTCCTAATCATTCAACTGTCAATCAACTGATTGATATAGTACATCATATATGCCAGTCCTTTGATAAAAAACAGTATTTTTGGATGGTGTTTTGTGATAATTCTTAGGCTTTTGATCGAGGGTTAAATTACAGGAAAATGGCATAAACGGACAAACTTTGGCATGGATTTTCAGTTTATCTGAACAACAGATCTCAAAAAGTTGTTCTCCGATCTTAAAATTCTGATATAAAGACTATATCAGCCGGTGTTCCTCAGGGATCTCTTTTATTTTTAATATATGTTAATGATTTATCGAACTCTCTACTGAGTTTAACCAGATCATTTGCAAATGATAATTCTTAGTACCATCAATGATATTGAGGGCATGTTAAACCACGGTCTAAGATTAATTTCAGCTTGGGCAAAGACATGGCTTGTCAGTTGTAATCCCAATCAAACTGAAGCAATGATGTTTTCGCTTTGTAAAAAAAAATTGTGCATCCGAATCTTATGTTTGAGGATTATAACATTAAATTTGTTGAATCACATAAGCACTTTGATTTCAAATGGTCAGTGGAATAACCATATTGACCATTTATTACAATCAGCATCACAAAAACGATTAGAATAATGAAGAAACTTATAAACTTACATTTACTTTGAATAGACATTCATTGAATCAAATATACATATTTTATGTTCGGCCAATACTAGAGTATGCTTCTATAGTTTGGGGTGGCTGTTCTATACATTGTTCAGATTCTTTGCAAAAATTGCAAAATGAAGCCGTCCGTATTGTAACTTGACTCATCGGATCTGTATCCCTTGACAGTCGTGAATGTTGATGGGATATTCTCTTTCAAGAAGACGTAAAATACAAAAAAGTATCCTTCATGAACAAAACTCGGCATAATATGGCTCCATCATAAATTACATTATTACCGCCAAATGCCAAAACCCACTGTGCTTTGCGAAACGAGAAAACACCGAAGTTCCATTTACCAGAACAACTATTTCAAAACATTCGTGCATTCCATTGTCGATAGGATTATGGAACACTGTTAACATTGATATCAGAAATTCAAATACTTGGGAGTTATTTTAAGAAAGGCTTACGCGATAGTTCTTATAGCCCAAATAACTGTTTTGTTCCATCCTTTTATTGTTTTGGGGATATACGCTTATCTGCTATGCGCTAGAATATGAAACCAATGTAGCAATTTGAACAGTGATTTATTTAATAATCACCTTAACCCAAATCCAATGTGTAATTGCTCAAATGAAATTGAAGATGCACATCACTATGCCCGTTTTTCGTATTAATCAATTAACACCAGAAGCTGTACACGTATACATACAATGAAAATAATGCTTACAACCAATTTTCCGATATATTTGTTCAACTAAATATTATTGCTTTCCGAATACTGCTAAATATTAAAAAAGGGTCCTCCTTTTCAGAAACGGGGATTTAGTACGGAAATCAGCGGACATCTTCGGCACAGATCTGAATGAACCCGACTCCATTTCTGAATAACGCTTTGAATATTACATGTAATTAGGTTGTTATCACATGTACAATGGCTGACACTGGTTGTCATATACATCGAATGATTAGTCGAAATACGTTGTTAGAACTTGTGATCAACCCAATTTCCAATAAATGTATAGAATGGAAATAAAATATGTTTAATCTAACGACCTAGGATATTTCTCAACGTTAAAACTTGACCCGTCTGTCGTGGTCCCCCGGGTCATGTTTCAACAGGGTCAAAATGTAACACCGGTAATACAGATATAATGGCGTGTTACCCTTGTATAATGCCAATCTTCTCTTGTCAAATACACCGTTATCAACAGTATGATGCTAATATGGTATCGACGTTATAAAAGTTCTGTCTTAGAGCCTGAAATCATTCTCAAACCTCTGATTGGTCAGATACACGAGAATTAAATCAAATTCATACTCAGATGATTAACCTTTTATTTTATATACATGCCTTTTAATAGTTTTGCAAATTAGATCAAGGTTTGCTCTGTTTGTTTATTACATAATATATATTAGATTCTACATTTCTGACATGACTAATGCAACATGATGGTGAGTTCTCGAGGTTATGAAATATTATGCTTGAAAATGAACAGTATATTTCTTTACTGAGCTCTTATGATTTCTCTACACTCTATACTACTCTACCTCACCATCTTATAAAGGATAAACTTATTAAATTAATAGAAAAACCCTTGCCAGAGAAAACAAAATATTCATTGCTTGTAATGTTCAACGTTCATTCTTTTCGAATTCAGAAGTTGACCATTACACAACAAGGCATTTCTCAACCAGACTTTTATGGGGATGTTATCTACAAACTTAGGAAAATTCGGGGTCATATCCATTTTCATGATTTGTTTATTAAACGCATTAAAACATTTAAAAAGAAAGGTTATGATCCTATTATATTGCAACGCACTGCATGTTTGGTTATCGACCCTTTTACAGTCGGTAGCTACGCTTCCCTCTTTGCTTGCGCGATGACAGGCCGAGGGTAGTACTCTATGATGGTATACTCTTAAACTTGGATACAGGATGAGCTTATCAGACTCATGTATTAATTTTTCCATGTCGTGCCCTTAACGGCTTACCTGCAGGTGCTCTGACTTCAGCAAAGCCATTGAGTACATATTTGACGGATTGTCACAGTTTTTTATGCTATGTTTTACATGTTGTCTTGTGTTCACCGTCGTCTATGTTGTGGGTAAGTCCAGCGGGGATACCTTGTAAAGCTAAAGTGACTTTGAGAGAAACGTGAGGTTAGGACGTCCGTAAACCGGTTTAAACCCCCAGTGGTGTTTTTGCTACTGACCGTGCCAAGGCGGTACTCTCTTTGTCACCCTTCCTTTTGTTTGCCTTGCGTATTTGTGCTTGTGATTTTGTTCATGTGTGGAACGTTTGTCTCTGGTTCTTATGTGTCTTTTGGTGTTTTCTGTGTTCATCTCGTATGTGAGTGTGCGTTTGGGTGTGTGGCTGTGTGTGTATATGTGTGTCATGCTGTCTATCGGTGTTTTGGTGGTGGTTGCGTCTTGTATGTGGCTTTGCCTGCTTGACTTTACTACTTTTCCATTTAGTCGTAGATCATTCTTATGATTCTGAGTGGTCAAGATTCAAGCAAGCTCAGACTCAGACTTATCAGATATTTTAGAATGAACTCAGACTCAAAATCAGATATTTAACCGTTGTTTCTTTAAACGCGTATATTAATGCCTTTGAAAACAGAGTCGATCAGGGTTTGTTCTATTTGTTTATTAAATACTATAGGTCAGATTCTATAATTTCTGGCATGACCAAATATGCCCGTGCTCATATAGCATTATAAAACATTTTATTAACATTCATGAAGTCATGATTTCTCATGCGAATATTCATTGAGAAAAGAATGATGAAAATTGGGCCGGCTTTCTCTCTGGACTCCCATATCCCATCCTACCTCTGTACTGTAATTGTTATTTGGTCCTTTATATATATGTAATACAACCTCTATTGTCTATACATCCACTAACATATGACTGATGGTCGGTATTTAGGCCTTTACCTATTAAACACTCCTGTAAGACGTAGGTCAGATGACTGAATGGATATTGCTTACAGTACGTTCTATATCTAAAGAACAGGAAATGTAAGTGCCCATCAAAAGACAAAAAGAGACGCATAAAGACAGAACAAAGAAACATAAGGGGGAAGCTGGAAGTTTGTAGGAGGTAAAGGAAATGAATAACAACAACGCAGTTCTGATCAGTTGGCTTTCTTTACGTAGCATTCTAATACCCGAATGTTTAATAATCTATTACAGTGAAAACTCGTTATAACGAATTCGATATAACGGCATATTCATTATACTGTCACGGACGACATACAAATATATACAGTAAAATCCCTCTAAACTGTTAGTAAGAAAGAATTAGATATTAGACAGATGGCTGCTTAATGCAGGATGAAAGTCATACAGAAAGCTTCTCTGCGTTAAGATACCACCCGTAATACAGACTGTTATTGATTCTAATTTGAACGTCCGGTGTAGATTAGTGTTACCAATTCTAATATGATTTAGGTGAAACATATTAAGGTATACATTAAAATATAGAGCACACTCTCTGTCTGTTTTTGTTCATATGGTGACTAGAACCGCTCTGTACATTGTTGCTATATTATTTTCGCACTTTCCCACGTAGAGTTGCACATTATGCATTGTTTAGATAACGTTAATGATACTTATGAAGTAGTATCAGGAATAGTTTACAAGTAATAGCCATTACCATGATGTAAAATTTCTCTGATCAAACACCGATCTACTGCAAATCTCAGACCTCTAATTCGTTGAAGCTTTGTGGAAACTATTGACTGAATGTCAAGCAATTTGGATCTTGACAAGACGTCCCATCTGGGTCCAAGTGTTTTGCAAATTCTAGTCAGACTGCGCTTAGAAAGCATAATTATGGTTAATACATTCAAGCAAACAACTTTATTATGTATAATTATAGTAGGAGACTTGTTATTTATAGAAAGCATATTTCTACCTGGCTGAAAACAATGTTTTGCAGCATGAAAACGTAATAAAGAAATGGTATATTAATTTGTGCACATTGACCATGCTAGTGTTAATCTTTAGCCTGTTGTGCAAATTATTTTTGCAGAAATTTTCACCATCTTTATTTTCAAAATACAGGTTTTAATCACCAAAATGCAACCAGGGTGTCAGTTTGGGCCCTGATGAGAAATCGAATAACTAAGCGTCTCATCAGGATCCAAACTGTTTGTATATACATGTATAATCATGGGTCCCCCACCGCAATCTAAATTTATACACTGGCAAATAGACCCTATCTCTCCTTTTTGCATTGTGTTTCTCTCTTGATGCCGAGAACCACTTTGTACACTCGGATAATATTACTGTTATAAATAGCCACACGTAACATACCCTCTTTTTCATTGTAGCTAACAGCGTAAGGCCGTAACAACCCATCAGCACTGGTCAGAAGTACTTGCATTTTCTTACAATCTGGTTTAATCTGGAAGATAGTGTTGGAGTCCAATCCACATACATATACATTGCCACTGCTATCAGTGAATAACCCATGGGGTCCTACGAGCTCACTGTCAGTATATGTGCCTACAACAGTGCCATGAAAATTCACATGTACCACATTGTTAAAGTTAGATACGAACAGGGAAGATGTGTCCTGGCCAAATTTAACATATGTAGGAAAGTGAAACAATGGTTCTTGCTTGACAGTTTTTATGGTGTGCATGACAACGCCCTGTAAAGTGAGGACTTGTATTTTGTCAGGAGTACGGAATGACACAGCCAATTTACCATCTCTATAGTCTACCCCAATGCATACTCCATCCACATTCAGTGTGCTGTGAACAGTCATGGCCAATGCGGCTACGCTGACAATTGCTATTTTCATACTAATTGGCAAGGTAATTACTACCTGACTGTTGTTTATTTTGGCAACATCCCAAGGGGATGATGTTAATGTCAGGTGTGTGATTACTTCACCACGGTTTATATCCACCAGTTTAACAATTCCATTACCAGCTCTGTAACCTGTGGTGTCGGCTAATACCGCCCTATTATTTGACAAATCGACCATTCCAGATATATAGCAAGTCTGTTTATCACGTGTCGATCTTATATTGATATCTTTCACATATTTAGTCATTACAATTGTACTTGTATCTTCTTGCTTCGCCGCTGTAATATGTTCTGTCTGTCCTGCATCGGGTCTTGTTTCCTCTGGTATAAACACGTCTGATGTTCCTAACACTTTCCCTAATACCTCAGCATGCTTCAGTATGTTTAAAGTGAATTTGTTGGTGACAAAACGCACATGGTTATTCAATGAGTATTGTCCATATTCAGCTTCTTGTATCCTTTCCTGCGCCAACTTTAGCATGTTATTTGTTTTCATCATGGTTGTATACAACTTGCACTTTTGTTTGTTGTTTTGGTAGGTTTCTACCTTTGCCATTAATGCATGCAAATCTGCCAGTGCTTTCATAGATGAGTAGTTAACATGTTCAATTTTCCTGATTTCCTCCAATTTCAGTGTTTTGCATTTGTTAATAAGATCAACTTCAATGTTATCCAGGGCCTCGTTTAATTCTTTTCTGTATCCCTGTATCATCTCCACTGCCTCGAAGCAGGTTTTCTCAAGTGATTCAGTTTTCTGTTTGTAGCTATCAGCTAGTTCCTTCGACCTCTCCACCACATATTTCAGCTGACTCGTAGCTAGTTGGTATTCTTCGTTGTTGGCCAGGTCATTTGCTGCATGTGGAATATATATGACTCTGTCACATAACTTGTGACCCAAAGTCATGCAGGCACCACAGCCTAGTTCGGAATGATTCAAGCAATAGTATTTTATTGTATCATCCTCATGTACAGCACATTTCTCAGTACACTTGTCTTTCCTATTTAAAGACACCTGACTCTGTAATATCTGCTGCTTATCCAACAACTTGTGTTTTCGAAATGGTCTTGCGATCTTATGACCATCAAAACAGCTCTGACATAGAACATCCTGACAGTTAATGCACAACCCCACTGCCTTATGTAGCTTTCCATCCTCCTGGCACGGTTCACAAACAACCTCTGAAAAGTCCTTTGATCCTAGTCCCTCTGAATAGTTCCCTACTTGTTCTCCACCCGCAGCCATAACAATTCCTTCCTTTCAATCATACACACACTATAATAAATATAAACAACTCCCTCTACGTATTCCTACCTTCCCAGTTTCTTTTACACAATTATCATCTCATTTTCCAGTAACAAATTGCATGTAACCTGTGTCTGCTTTACATATTATTTTGTATCAATATGTTTAAAATACTGGATACGTCCACATCGAGACAGTATATGTACACAAGTGTGCTAGGTGTCAAGTATCTTTAACCCTTTATCTCATGAATCGTAAAATGATAAGCTATATGCAGTGGTGAGATTGTGAATGTAACTTGTGTCTGAGATGATAAATTACAAAGTCTAAGTATCGTCGGTTGAGCGCAAAACGGTTGTAACTACAACATATGGGACGAGCCCGTGATGACCCCTTGCAATCAGTTTAGGTCCAGATAAGATGCCTACTGGACAATGTTTAAACACTTTCAAGTTATAATCAGTTTGTCTTTACAAAAACAGAGTAGACCTATATCAGACAGCTCCTGTCTGCACTAAGTGTAGTTGTTTTTAATAATATATATACGGTTTCCGCAATTCCTTATCTGATCAACCTAATATTCGTGATGTAATTGTAAATAAATGTACAGGGTCAATATCGGATTAACACTTTACCTTTTAACGTCTTCGCTAACAGTGTACAATGTAGACCCAAACTCAGATAGGAGATGTCTGATTCAGGTATGTTCTGTTTGCTTATGAAATGATATAGATATGATTCAACAGTATATTCCTTTGCTAAATTTACCCGTATTTATGATGACATGATGAAGTAATTCACCTGATTTATAGTCTTAAAGTCATAATATCTTACATGAGTATCATTTAATAGGAATATTCCTGTCGGAGTTGTCTGATCAGGTTCGTCTCTGTTTACATAAATAAATATATTTCGCAAACTGTTTGCATAGGTGTTCACTCACCCCCTGTGGCAAGCTGAATGTCAAATAAAAAAGACATAATAGCAAATAGCATAGACCTTGATCAAACTGCTCCTTCATAATTAGTTTGATCTACACAAGCTTCATTGCCCTTCTAACACTTCTAATACTTAATGCATATTTATGGCAGATTCCGCTTACTTTGATTATTGTAGTAAAAAAGACGAATAAGGCAAATTATGACCATCGCAAAAGAGACTACGATCTGTAACGTACCAGAAAACATATTAGATCCTGATCAGAATCTTCATACAGGATCAGTATGATTTGTGTATGCATGTACTCTGTTTGCAAAGGCGTTAAAAGGTTTGTGCAGTTAAGGGTTATATTGGAGGCATTTTGATACAGTAAAATGGCAAGGGGTCATTCTGCTACTTTCCTCCAAATACGTATTGGTACTGTGGAATTGAACATGCCCACTGTGTTCAAAGTTTATCATCCACCATGCACGACAGTATTAATTCGTCCACTGCTGAACAAAGTGAATACATGGATGACTTGCGATGCTGTAGCGACCTTATTATTCCTCAGTGACCAGACTCATTTATCCATTTATCAGTAGTTAATAAATAACCAACCCACAAAATGCCGAAAAGAAAGTAGTTTGTTAAATTCTGTTATGTTGCAAGGTTTACTTATTTTCGATTCACTCCAGCCTTTACGTGACTACTGATCTAGTGACATTTAACTCGATGAGATACCGAGTTTATTAGTATTGAAAACTGTGCAAAGCCTTAAGCATCCCTCTGACCTGAGTCTAAATAGTTTGACTATGGCAAAGTTTAACCCTTACCCTGTTCTGTGCTTATTTCAAATGTCAATACCTACCGAATATTCCTAAAATAGTTAAAATGAAATGTGGAAGGTGGAATATTGTAGCTATTTTAGAAAGTAAAGAAAGACGTCTTTCCAATTTCAATAACAAACAGAGCAGACCCCGATCTGACGGCTTCTGTAGGAGCCGTCTGATCTTGGTCGACTATGTTTGTAAATGCGTGAAAACACGTTAATATGAAGGAAAGGGTTAACGTTTATCGGACAGAGACACCGTTTGACGCATTTGCAAGCAGTCTAATCTGAGAACTGTCTGATCTGTTTGTGTTTAGTCCAATATATATAGATATTAATGTGGACTTTCTGCTAAGGCCAAATATTTCTGCGTTCTCATGTCATTACAAATCCATCCAACCAATACTGATGTGATGAGGTTAGTATCCCTTACAATGAAATTCTTAGTAGGCTCTGTTGTAAGATTTCGGACGCATATAGAAGAGTAGTGTGATGTAGTGTGGACAGAAAGCATGAGATGTTCCAGTGTGTATTCTATTAGCTGTGTGTTGTAACGTCCGCATTCGAATTCGACCCCAGAAAAGGCTCACAGTCCCATAATGTACTGAACTCTTTCACCGCCGACGTTGCCGGGGAGCGAATCACAGGGCTTATTGTAATTATTGAATCTGAATATTACCTTTTCAAACAGTTTAATTTGCAGATGAGACATTGAGTATCTCGGCATCTCATCAGGATCCAACTGTTTAACATACATTTACCTTTTAGAGAAGTAACTGACAGAAAGTCCACTCCAAAACTTAAAGACAAATAAATTGCTTACAATTTCGTGGTGGCAAAAGAGTTATGCTTGCTTTAATCGAGGTTTTACGTCACTTTTACAGTAATTCAGTGACATTGGGACGTCCAGCTAATTACAGGTGGAGGAAAGAAAGAAAGGAAGTTCTGCGTATGAAACAAATTGTATTGTTACATACACAGAAGAACAACTGGATAGAGCATCCGACCTATCGCAAGTCAGTTCGGAGACGCCCTCGCATGAAAAATACAGACGCACAGACCGGGATTCGAACCACTTTGTGTGTTTGTTTTTTTGTTTGTTTTTTTTTGTTTTTTTTTTTGGGGGGGGGGGGTGTTAAGACCACGACCGCTTCGTCACGGGGCCCCGCCTAAATGGATAAAGTGGTACCCGATTAATAAAAGCATGATAACTATACGAGTATAGCATGGGTGGACAGGTCCAGTGATGTCAAATATATCATGATCAACACTATGATGGTGAGTATAGCTAGCCTTGTGTCGAGGTCATACATTTTTCTGCTTGGGTCTGAGAGCATTCTCTGAGAGCATCGAGTTTGATGCTTGAGAATGAAAACTCAAACTCAGATGGTTAGCCCTTTTTGCTATAGATAAACCTTTTAATGCCTTTCCAAACAGAGTAGATCAGAGTCTGCTCTGTCTGTTTATGAAATAAAATATCAGATGCTGCAGTTTTTGCCATGACCAAATATTCCTTTGTTCATATATCATTAACACAAAATCTTTTCATCAACATACCTGTCATCTCTTAGAGAAACACATATGAATTCACTTCTATCGCTATATTTTCTCCTATTCACGAATCTACCACTACTGTAATTGTGTCCAATAGTAGACATGCTAGCTTTGTCTATGGACGAGGTAACTGAAACATTTGAGGACAATATTTTGCCATATGAGAACCAGACCGACGCGCATAACAGTTTCTACCGCTACTACCTAATTGAGTTTGGTAGTTTACATTTTACTTTTGTGTATGGTTAAAGCTTTCATTCTTTACAAATCTATTCTGCACCACAGCCTTGCCTGGAATTGCTACATTTCCATGTGTCTCTATATAATCTCCTGCAACGTCTGCCATCTCGTTCACACTACAAATATTTCGTTCCTTAAGAAGTCTTTACTTGGTGATTACATAAATTGTTCTCTTAATATCAAATCCTTCAAACCCATTATAACTATTATCTACTTTTGAAAGATCCACCCATCTCATAACATATTCTTCCAGGCAAACAACAAATTGTTACGCGGAATTTAGTTTTAAATCCGTCACTTGTTAACTGAAACCGCTTTAAATGGCCTTCTTTTAACACTTTGCATCAATTGCCGATAACCTCGAATATACGTCAATGGCTTCCTTTGTAGGAGTGCATTTAAATTTGTTGTCCACCATTCCTTCGCCTAACGAGCTACTTCTTAAATCTCAAACCTCTCAAATCATTTTAGATAAACAGATATAGATCCCATGTTTTCAAAGAAATGTTGTATTTTAGGTAACGTCGCTTTTATTTCAGTATGCACCGGAGTACCTAACTTAATTATTTCCATTTTCTAACTGAATATTTTTCTCTTTAGCAATTCGCTTTAAATCCTGTAAAGTCTTCCCCATCATCTCTTCCCTTTCTCATTTTCAGCTCTTCTTTTCCAGACAACACCTATATTGCCTATAGTCACAAATTCCTCCCTCTTATTTTATATTGTATACACACACAACATATATTCTATACAAACACAGTCACTACAATGAAATATCATGGCATACTATACATGTATTTCAATCTAATTTTCCCGGGCGAGCGTCATTTGTCATAGGTATATATATAATTAAACATTAACATTCCATCTTCCTCCTATTGTGTGTTTGTTTTGTCTTTGTGCGTCTCTTGTTGTTTTTTCTACTTATGTACATTTGCTGTTTCCTTGTGTTGCTGTTCGGGCGAGTGTTTGTTCTGTATGTGGTGTTTCCTGCATGACTCATTTTTGTACTTTTATTTGCTCCCACGATCCCATATATGGGACGTAGGCAAACAGTGTATACTCTGATCAGACGCCGCATAATGCGGCGTCTGATCAAGGTCTACACTGTTTGCTGATATAAAATAAAAACAAAAATGAAAGTTTAGACCAGACATCCCTTAGATAAAAGATAGACTAATCCAATATATAAGCATGGAAAATCTACTGGGAGCAAATGGGTTAAATACGTTTTGTTTTAAAAATATAATGAAACAAAAGGACTCAAGGGAGGTTTTAGAAGTGGCATTGACCAGAACCACAGATCACTAATCTCTGGCAACATGAATGCTTATGGTATTCAAACAGTTCTGCTAACATTGCCATGAACTTAGAAAAATAAGCGACATTTTACCCCCGAATTCATTTTACAGAATGCGTTAAATACCTTTTGAAGTAAAACTAGGCAATCTTTACTATCTTGAAAAAAATATTAAATATCCTCCCTTTAGTAAATTAAAGAATGTTTTGTATTTGATATGCTTCATTTTACCGCACATATTCTCAGAATGTGGTTATCTGAACAGCAGCTCCTCTATACACCAATGTTTATATACAAATCTCTTTCATTAACAGTTTGTTTGCAGCTATGTGCTGCTGTTGTATGCGTACACTATTTGGTGAACTGGGTATGCAGCAAATATATAAGCTGTTTGAATAGAATTGTATACACATATTTGGATATTTGCTTATTTAATACTTTTATATATAATTTTACAATTTAAAGTTTAAAGATTTCACAATCTTAATTATATATAACTTTTTTTAAACAGCAGATTATATAACAAATAAATAAAACTTAGAAAATTAACCTTTTCTTTCATATAAACGTTTTTTCTCACTCTTGCAAACAGGGTATACCCAGATAAGATGGCTTCTATAGCAGTTGTCTGTTCAGGGTCTGCTCTGTTTGCTTATGAAAGTATAATAGATCTGACTCTTTGGTTTCTACTAATACCACAAAATCCTGCAAACATATAGCATTACAAAAAATCAGCTAATAAACAGTGATGGCATCATTATTTCCAACATTAATATTGAACAGGGAAACGGTTAATGCCTAATAAACATTTAAAACACTAGAGCTTTGCAAAGTCTGGCTTCTCACAAAGTAAACAAATTACCTCCCTTTATGTACTGAAACCCATACATGTACAGATATCGACAAAACTTCAATAGTAGATACAGCGGGGTAAAGTAAAGAGCTCACTATACATCGTTGAGTCCGGTACTGAAATCAAATGGACCCGTACAAAGCCGTGGAAAGCTTTGACTCTACTCCGCATCGTCCAATAGAGCTTTTCACCGCTGTGTATTCGTCCAATAGATGTCTTTACCGGACTCAACAATGAATACCATCATATTACACTATGATCATATTGTTTTGATACATTCCACATAGACACTACTCTATGCCGAACAATAACACATGCAGCTGCATATAATCAGTTGGTAGATTTCTTGTATGTGTCGATTTAACCACAGTAATGTTATGCGTTCACACATAGAGCCTATTTTATGTATAACTGTATTCACCTTGGATATCGAACCATTCTGTACACTATAAATAAAACATATTTTACATATTCCAATATAAAGCCTACTCTATGTCCAAAGCTATTAATAGGTGCCTTGAACCACCCTGTACATTCTGACCATACATCTAATTATTGTTAAATATTCACAAACAGAATAACACTCTGTACATTTTTAAAATTTAGTATTGTTATTGTTATTATTATTATATTATATTACATGTATTAAGCATTATTATTATCACATATGTCCTCAAACAGTTGCGCGTTCTGCAACATTTAGATAACTTTAATGAAACTTTCAATAATATTCTCTCAGTATTAATCCTTATCATGCTGTAAAATATCTCTGCTCAAATCAAATTCCGACCTGCTGCACAATTTCATTTCCGACCACCAATTCGTTCATACATTGTAGAAACTATTAACTGAGTGTCTAAATGAAAGTTGATGCGACGCTTTATCTGGGTCCAATCGTTTTGCGAAAACCAGTCTGGTCGCAGTTAGCGTGATAAGGGCTAATATATCCAAGCAAACAAACTATATAGTATAATTGGATGTGTACTGAATGTTCATATCATTACCATAATTGATTTAATTGTTTGAAAACATTATTTTGCAGCCTGAAGAAGTATAAGGAATCCTAAGTTTCAACATGTCATCTACTTGTACACATTGACCATGCTATTATTGGCAAATAGTACCTACTCCTTGTTATACTTGATGCCGAGAACCACTCTGTATACTTGGAGCACATCTTTGTTCATCATTCCCACATAAAGCCTCCCCTGTGTCTCACTATAGCTCATAGTGTAAGGTTGTAACAACCCATCATCACTAGTCAGCAGCACGTCTGTTTTCTTACAATCTGGCGTAATCTGGAGGATGGTGTTGGAGTCCCATCCACACACAAAAACATTGCCACTGCTGTTAGTGGATAACCCCCGAGGCCCCCCGAGTCCCTTGTCAGTATATGTGCCTACAACAGTGCCATCAAAATTTACATGCACCACATTGTCACTGCTAAAGTTAGATACAAACAGGGAAGAATTGTCTTGGACCAATACTACATAGTTAGGGTAGTAAAACAATGGTTGTCTTTGCTTATCAGTTGTTATGGTGTGAAGCACGGCACCCTGTAAAGAAAGGACTTGAACTTTGTGAGGAGTACAGAATGACACAGCCAATTTACCATCCCCGTAATCCACTCCCCAGCATTCTCCATCTACATCCAGTGTGCTGTCATGGCAGAGGCTTCCAAACTGACAATTGCTACTTTATTACTAAGTGGCAAGGTAAGTGCTACCAGACTGTTGTTTATCTTGGCGGCATCTCGAGGGGCAGAGGATAATGTCAGATGAGTTATGACAACACCACGTTTTATATCTACCAGTTTAACATTTCCGTTACCACATTTCTTATACTTGAAGTCAGCTAATAGTATCCTATTATTTGACAAATCAACCATTCCAGTTATACAGCAGGTCCGTTTGTCATTTTTAGATCTTATACTGACAACGTCGACATATTCAGTTTTAAGGATTCGTTTTGTATTTTCCTTTTCCTCAACTGTTGTTTGTTCTGTGTGTTCTACGGTGGTTCTTGTTTCCTCTGGTTTCAACACATGTGAAGCTCCTGAAAGAATCAGTGTCCCGAATACTTCAGCATGCCGCAGTTTGTTTAAAAAGTTTTTGTTCGCGATGAAATGTACTTGATTATTCAATAATGATTGGCCTTTCTTAGCTTCTTGTATCTTTTCCTTCGCTAACTTCACCGTTTCCTTTGTGTTCATCATGGCTATATACAAGTTGCAGTTCTGACGGTTGTTTTGACAGGTTTCTACTTTTGCCACTAATGCATGTAGGTCTGCCAGTGTTGTAATAGACTTGTCATTAGCATATTCAATTTTCTTAATTTCTTCCAATTTGAGTCTTTTGCAGTTTTTAATAAGATCAACTTCAATGGCATCCAGTGCCTCATTTAATTCTCTTCTGTAATCATGAATCATCTTCACGACCTCTAAGCAGGCTTTAGCAAGTGATTCAGTTTTCTGTTTGTAGTTGTCAACTAGTTCTCGCGACATCTCCACCACATATTTCAACTGACTCTTAACTTGTTGGTATTCTTCGTCGTTGGACAGGTCATTTGCTGCATGCGGAATATATGTGATTCTGTCACATAATTTATGATCCAAAGTCATGCAGACACCACAGCCTAACTGGGAATGATTCAGACAGTAGTATTTTATCATATCATCCTCATGCACAGTACATTGTTCAGTGCACTGATCCTTCCTCTTTAGAGACACATGACTCTGTTGGATTTGCTGCTTGTCCAAAAGCTGGTGTTTTCTAAATGGTCTTGCGATCCTATGACCATCAAAACACCTCTGACATAAAAAATCATGACAGTTAATGCACATCCCCACTGCCTTATGTAACTCTCCATCTTCCTGGCAAGGGTCACATACAACCTCTGAAAAGTCCTCTGACCCTAGGCCATCTGAATAGTCCTCTATTTTTTCTCCACCCGTAGCCATTACAGGCCTCTCCTCTGAAAATATACACACAACGTAATCAATATAAATACTTTGCTCTATATCTGCTTGATTTAATCTCCTTTTCCCTTCCTGATTTCTTTAGGTACATAGTGTGTACGTTTAACAAACACAACGGTCAGCTCATTCTGCAGTCACAATTTACATTTAATCTGAGTCTGCTTTACATAATGTTACTTTGTATCCATATATTTAAATAATGGACTAGACAACAACGAGTTAGTACACATGTATGTATATAGTGTGAATGAAACTACACACAAGCGTGCTACGTGTAAAGTATGTTTAACCCATTATCTCATGAATGGAAGAAGTAATTACATTATGAATAGTCGGCATATTTCGCTATTTCTATAATGGCATGCGAATAAAGGATTTGGATCATGGCAGAATCGGTATAATTCCATTTGGAAACAGAGCACACGTTGGTCAGACACTTCTTACAAGAAACGTCTGATTCAGAAATAGTTAATACTGTGTTGGGGGAGGCGTATAAATGCGCCTATACCAAGTATAAGGTTACATTAAAGAGGAAGTCCTAACAATGAACGCTTATGTTCAATAATATCATAAAACTTGGTATTTGTTATGTTCAATTATTATTATGAAGATTGCCAATTTGAACTTATATAAAAAATGCCACTGTGATACATAATAAACCGTTTTTATATAAACTTGTAGTTTTTGTCCTACAACAAAATATTATCGGCCTTGGTCGAACAGTTAACGAAACTAAAAACACGAGCCGAATAAATACCGAATACATCGGGTCTTCGATATCATACACATGAAAGTTGTGTCTTCTTCGGTGCTAATTGGACTGGCTTTCTTGTGATGTACTTCTTTACAGCATATAAACAAATTATTTATGTAATAGGTAGGCATATTAAAACACTTTGCAAGTAGAGACTATCACTTTAAAAGCATTTCAAAGCTCCATGTGACACCCCCTCCTATATACACAGTGTCCAGCTGTGCTGATTATTGATTCCCCGGAGAGCTCCTGCAGTGTCCACTGTCCAGTCAGGGTCAATGACCATATGAGATAAAGTTATGCAATTATACCTTGATCCAGGTAGATGGGCAACTAAAGTGCCAGGCAGTATACAATGCCAGTTGTTTTGTAAAATGACCAATAAAAATATATTTAAAAATCTTTTAACACTTTCCCAGCTCATATAAACCTGTTTTACGCATTAGCAAGCAGAGTAGACCAAGAATATACGGCTCCTATAGAAACCTTCCAATCATGATCTGCTCTGTATGCTTTTGACACGATATAGATCTAGTTCTACAGCTTTTGTCAAACAAAAACTTCTCTTTACGCATTAGCAAACATAGTAGACCAAGGTCATACGGCTCCTATAGAAACCTTCTAATCAGGATCTGCTCTGTTTGATTTTGACACGATATAGATCTAGTTCTACAGCTTTTGTCAAACAAAAACTTCTCTTTATAGAAAATTTCAAATAATGTGTTTTTACGCATTAACAAACAGAAGACCAATATCAGACGGCTCCTATAGAAGCCGCCTGATCAGGGTCTGCTCTGTTTGCTTTTGACACGATATAGCTTTGATTTTAGTTTTTATCAAAGCTAAAACTTCTCTTTATTGATATAATATGTTTTTCTATGCAATAGCAAACAGAGTAGACCCAGATCATTTTTGCCAAAGCAAATAGGGAAATGGTTAATAGGTGTTTAGAAATAAAACTAACGCTAGGTGTGAATATCCGATAATCAGTCAATTAAACGGGTCATTAGTTTTTTTGACAAATGAAATTGAGAAAAGTTACTCATTTTTTGAGTACCATTAATTATTAATTGACAATAATTTTGATTAACTTCAATCATTATTTACTTTCAAAATCAAATTCAAATAAATATAATTAATAGCAAGGAAAAAAGTATATATCAAACACCTAAATTTCAACTAAATGCATATAATGAAGACCATATTACATAACTCACATAATGAAAATTATCAAAATCAATGATCATAATGATACTAAATGCTTTTGTTTTCAATCACATGAATTAACTGCAGAAACAAACATAACATTATGTAAAGAAATCAAAGATAAACAACACCAAACTATCATTTCATTTACCTGTAGATATTTTATCAATAATTCTGCTGCATATTGGAATACTTGATAATTGACAACTGATATAAAGTATGGCACCATAGAGCACCCACAATACACAACATGGGTTAATGGGTCAACATTCCTTTCGAAATGCCTTTAACGACAGTGCGTATTATTGATTTTTGTAACGCGATATCGTTCTTCAAACATTGCAAGTGCAAACTATTTATTGTGTTGTACCGGTCATGTACTATTGCTCATCCATTTGGGGTTTAACAAGAAATATCTTTTAAAAAAGATATTCAGCGGCATTCAAATATTGACACAATGTACAAAACAATCTCTGCAATATTTATTTCAATGTTTGGAGATTCTACTAGTACAGAGAACTAGATCTATGAAAGGTTGCTTGTTATTATACTAGCAGAGAAGCATGCAATGAAAATGACTTAGGGTAGAAAAGGCAGTTATTGAAATATTTCAAGCTGCTTTTATAGGAAATCACTTTTAAAATGTACGATGTCAAAGTAATGTTTTAAAACTATCTCAAGTTAGTTCTTTATTTTACCTATTATAAAATGTACATGAAAGCGCTTATATTTGTATTGATATGAAGATAAGAAATTGAATACACTTTAAAGCATAAAGTTTTTGTTTGTGCAGAGTCTGTAATTCATTCAAGAACGGTATTTATTTAGCCTAGATCAACGCTTTAATCGACTTGTGTGCATCATCATTAATGACATCATTAACTGAATCAACATGTATTTTTAAAACAATATAAAGTTAGCAACTTCAACCTACGTCTATGCGCCCAAGCCCCGTGTGATAGAGCCGCACCAATAGCCTTCATATCAAAGAGAGCCAACAACCAGATCCTTGGTGCTGTGATCGGGGATAGTAATTAATACTATTAATACCACTACTCTAATATACTAAACAATCCTTCTTCTTTATTTCCTATAGCACTGCCTGTGAATTATGGTGGTTTCGGCAAACTACCTGTTCGTCAAAGTGGACTTTATTATCAAATGTTGTATTAATTGATAGCAAAATGATAGTAAAAATTTGAAAGTTTAATAGTGGTTTCGACAAACTGGTAATATTGCTCAGAAGAACAGAACTTTCGACAGTCGACAGTCTTCGGCCCCATGCTAAATATCTGCGTAAAAATGATTTTCTGTACTATGTGGCGTTTTGACTGAACTCTAAAAAGTTTATAGAACATGTCTGTGTAACATGATGCCATACATGTGTTGTGATTATGTTAATTATTGCATTGAATTAAATTTGCGAGGCCGAAGCAGCTTATTATCATAAAACATGGTGTTTTGAAATTAGTACAATGTCGTGAGAATTACCCCAGGAAATTCGACACGTTAGCAGACTGTATATCAGAATTTTACATAGTTTGGCAATGTGTAGAGGCATATAAAAAGGTTGTATGTCAGTCAAGGTATTCACTAATGAAAATACAGTTTACTACTAAATACTCGTAGGTCATATGCAAATTACAATGTAACATAGTTTCTCATTGGTGGAAAACTAGAACAAAAGTGAAAATAGACAGCTAGCCGCTGAAAAAAAAGTTCCAACAGCTTGATAACGTTCAGAACAGGGCTATGATATATTTCCTGGGGGTACGTCGATTCACTTCGATACTGGCAATGGTCGGCGACACCGGTTGGATCCCAGGGGTCTACAGACGGTGGACTAACATGATCCGTATGTGGAACAGTCTTGTCACCATGGACGATAACCGCATTACAAAACAGGCGTTTAATGCAGATTATATCAGGTGCAGTAATAACTGGTCACAAGATGTCAAATATATAATGAATGCGCTAGGATTATTAGCTAAATTTGAACGTAGAACAGTCATTAGTGTATCTCAAGTTAACGAATTAATAAGTGCACATTACTCAAACGTGTGGGCAAGAGATGTACAAATTGTGTCAAAACTGAGAAATTACAGAGTGTTCAAGGATTATTTCGAATGTGACGAATATGTACCGTTAAATTTAGCTAAAAATGAATGTTCCGTGCTCTACCAGTTTAGAACTGGGATATTACCGCTTAGAATCGAAACTGGACGATATGTTGGTAAACCACTCTGTAGGCTTTACGAGCTAAACGCAGTTGAAGAATAGACTCATTTTTTTGTTTCAGTGTAACATGTATAACAACTTGCGCTTACGTGAATTCATTCACCTGTTTAGAGACAGTGTTGACTTAGACACGAGTCAGAGACTGACACATCTAGTTCAAACATACCCCAGAAAATTGGCAAAATTCATTTATGTGAAAAGAGAATGAGAAGGGACAGATTATATACGTAAACTTCTTATCTACATACCAGGGCTTTCTATGAAACAATCTTGAATAAGATCACACTGTCTTAGCCCTTAGCCTGCAAAGCGCCACCTGACTGGTATTTGCAGACAGCGCGGGTCCAGATGAGACACCGAGTAACTCGACGTCTCATCAGGATCCAAGCTGCTTGACACTCAGTCAAAAGTTTCTCAAAAGCTTGATCGAATCGAAAGTCAGCAACACCTGTAGCAGTTCAGAGTTTGAGCACACATTATTTTTCCAGCAGGATAAAGGTTGAGTTACTGATAATGATGCATATACACATGTATATACACATATAATTAGTTATTTGGTTATACATGTATATAGTAATATATAATTAGTTATTTGGTTATACATGTATATAGTAATATATAATTAGTTATTTGGTTATACATGTATATAGTAATATATAATTAGTTATTTGGTTATACATGTATATAGTAATATATAATTAGTTATTTGGTTATACATGTATATAGTAATATATAATTAGTTATTTGGTTATACATGTATATAGTAATATATAATTAGTTATTTGGTTATACATGTATATAGTAATATATAATTAGTTATTTGGTTATACAGGAATATAGTAATATATAATTAGTTATTTGGTTATACATGTATATAATAATATATAATTAGTTATTTGGTTATACATGTATATAGTAATATATAATTAGTTATTTGGTTATACATGTATATAGACATATATAATTAGTTATTTGGTTATACATGTATGTAGTAATATATAATTAGTTATTTGGTCATACAGGTATATAGTAATATATAATTAGTTGTTTGGTTATACATGTATATAGTAATATATAATTAGTTATTTGGTTATACATGTACATGTATATAGTAATATATAATTAGTTATTTGGTTATACAGGTATATAGTAATATATAATTGGTTATTTGGTTATACAGGTATATAGTAATATATAATTAGTTATTTGGTTATACAGGTATATAGTAATATATAATTAGTTATTTGGTCATACAGGTATATAGTAATATATAATTAGTTATTTGGTCATACAGGTATATAGTAATATATAATTAGTTATTTGGTTATACAGGTATATAGTAATATATAATTAGTTATTTGGTTATACATGTATATAGTAATATATAATTAGTTATTTGGTTATACAGGTATATAGTAATATATAATTAGTTATTTGGTTATACATGTATATAGTAATTAGACTGAGGAACACATCTGCTGTGTTGCAGTAACTAACATGGTTCGATGTTTTGATGGTTTAGTGGTTGACTATGTTGCCTGCACTGCAGTGGTGTGTCTTTCTATCTTTGTTCTTTAAAAAACGATCGAATGATTGAAGTTATCTTAAGATGGAATATTTTGTTTGTGTCTTGCTATTATGTGTATAGCGGTCATGTGGACTGAGGTATTTGAGTTATTATACCCTTACATTGACCGACAAACATAGCTGATACAGGTCGGAGGCCTCGTTAGGAGTCCCCTCATCTGAATCAGCACTGGTTGCAAATCTGTCTGAGACGTTTGTTTAACGCGGATTTTGTTTATACCATGTACATGTATATAGAAACTTGAAACATTAGAAAACTACAAAAGTATATTTTTCATATATATATATTATCAAAATGTTGGTGACTTATAGGCCCAAAGGGCCGGGTGCTACTAGTCCTGCAGCGAAACTGGATTTTTGGCCAGAAGCTTCGATTGCGGTGTATAGTTTTTTTGTTGTCGATATAACTAGAGGAAATATTAGATATATGCCAGGTGTCACTCTGGCACCTTTGAGGGTTTTGAGATATTACTTTTTTACCCCACCCACCATATTTTACATTAGCGAAGTGTACAGAATCTGACTAAATACAAATATACTAAATTACAGTAAAATAAGCTAAACGCCTCTAAATTGAGGCGGAGTCAGGGGAAGGTGGTGGGAAAGTTTTCGTTATTTTTCAAAATGACTTTAAAATCGAAAGGTTATGATAAAACAAAGGCTAAATTGCGGACTAATACGCCGGCTGAAACAGTTTGCGGCCATGATTCGGATGCGATCTGTTTTTATCTCGTATAGTAATAAAATGCGTTGATGCTAAAGCATAGCTTCCCTTTATGATCATGTGAGAAAACAGAATGACAAAAACCGAGTAGTGATAATTTGGCCGATAAAAGGCCATGTATTCTGCATTTTGTAAAAAGAATATGAAACATTTACCAAACGAAAATAAAACTGACGAAATCCAATAAGGATCAATGTGAGGGTTCAATCGAAACCGCCATAATATAGTGGTTGCTTAGGAAACACTAGCTCCCCACATTGAACAAAGAGGGGGAAATTTGGAAAGTAAGACTGAGAAATGTTAAATACTCGAGACTCCTAGCTAAGACATATATATGGTTTATGGTTAACTCGCATAAAACAAAATTTTAAATACATGTAATGTAAAAGCTACACAACTTTACCTTAAGACAGGGCAGACAACTCAATAGCAATTTACATTATAACATTATCTGACGTTGAACAAATTGTATGACTGGTTAATCATAAAGGAAATAAGGAATGAGTTGTTGCCCCGGCACATGAGGCATGACTACAGAAGTTAAAAAATACATATGAAGAGCAAACAAAATGCCATAATAGATGTGTCCATAACACGGAATGTCTAAGAACAAAAAGGAAATTCACTACAAGTGCATGTATGTGAGAGGATTTGTAAAGTGTGCTACAAGTGAAGTAATATTGCCCTCAAAATAGCAATGAACACTCAAAACTTGTTTGATAATGCACTCTTTTAGAAAGGAACCCCACTTTGTTGAGAACAAATACAGCTTTTAAACATCTCATGTACATGTGAATCATACATTATGCTTAAACACTGTGTGTATACAACTTCCCAAGAAGCCCCTATGTACTAGCTTAGCATAAAATTCATAACGCCGAAAAGTAAATACAAGTATGTTTTCTATAACACGCATTTAGACAGTCATCCTGTTATAACAACAGTCTGTATGTAAAGAAATATCATTTGGCTCATAACAGTTGTTACATTTATGAATTTGAAAAGAGGCTTGGCTGTAATTCTTTGCAGTGACTTTACTCACTAATAAATTTGACTGATACGTCACGTATATAGCATAATCCGATACCTAAAACAAGTGGTTGTGTTGAATCGTTCCTCACCTGTCATACACTGTACTCTCAACAAAATTCTTCTCATTACAATAGAGGAGCAATTATTTACTCTTTTACCATTCACGTGGCCTTCTAAAATGTCATTTTTTCGCTTGACATGAAAGGAAGTTCGACCTCAGCATCTAGAGCGACATGATTCACAATCAAAACCTCTTTTGCCTGAGCAAAACGACCCAGATCACCACCAACATTGGCACCTTTCTTTTCATCAACATACCTGTCATCTCTAAGAGAAACACGTCTGAATTCACCTCTATCGCTATATTGTCTCCTATTCACGAATCTTCCACTACTGTAATTGTGTCCAATAGTAGAAATGCTAGCTGTTTCGATGGACGAGGTAACTGAAATATTTGAGAACAATATTTTGCCATATGAGAACCAGACCGACGCGCATAACAGTTTCTTTCGCTACTACCTAATTGAATTTAGTTGTTTACATTTGACTTTTGTGTATGGTTAGAGCTTTCATTCTTTACAAATCTATTCTGCACCACAGTTTGCCATCTCGTTCACACTACAAATATTACGTTCCGTAAGAAGTACAGGTTTTAACTTTGTGATTACATGAATTGTTCTCTTAATATCAAATCCTTGAACACATTATAACTCTAATATACTTTTGTAATATCCATGCATCGCATAACATATTCTTCCAGACGAACAACAAATTGTTTCGCAGTCTCCTCTGTGCCGAATTTAGTTCTAAATCAGTCACCTGTTAACTGAAACCGCTTTAAAAGGGCTTCATTTAACACTTCATTTATATTTGTTGCAGCTGTCTGATCGGGGTCTGCTCTATTTGCTTATTAAATGTTGGTCGCTACTAATACCAAAATATTCTGTATAGATATAACATCATAAAAACTCAGCTAATAAACAGGGAAAGGGTTAAAGGGGATGTCCCTACATTTGACGCGTTTCATAAACACTTAAAATGTACAAAACTCATTTGTTTATATGCTGAAAAGTAGTATATCGCAAAAAGCCCCATCCAATTACCGTTTATAATGACGAAACATCTATGTGTTTGATATCGCCGATCCCGGTTGTACTCCCCGATGTTTCAGTTTTATTCGGGTTGGGTTTTAGTTTCGTAACTGCTCGCCCTATTCGCGATTCTCCGATCACTTCCGAGAAAGCTATTACGTAAACAATGGATGATGGTGATTATCGGCAAAACGCGGATCAAATTGATCCTGAAGGGGCAGTTTGATCAGGGTCTGAGTTCGTGATGATAGTTTCTTTTACATAGATATTCACGAGATGAAGGCTTAACAGGTTTTACTGTTGTTAGATATCCGACGCAAAATGACATAAACCTGTGGTGTTCCAGTATGTATCCCATTAGTTGTACGGCGTAACGTCAACCTTCCAATGTAGAGACGTTAAACTCGACCTCAGGTGAGACTCAAACTCACAGGGTTTGCCGCAAATGGTGAATTGCGATTAGACTTTGCAAACAGTTTTATTGCAGCTGAGATACAGAGTATTATTATTATTATTATTATTATTATTATGTCCGCATCTCATCAGGATCCAGCTGCTTAACACCACATCCGCTTCAGAGAATAAACTGACAGAAAGTCCACTCCGAATATATTGTTTGCGGATGAATATTACTTGGTGCCAAAAGGGTTATGTTTGCTTGAATGAGGTCTTAGTCACTTTAACAGTATTGCGGTCAAATTGCGACGTCCATCTAATCATGGGGGAGGATATAGGCTGTGTCTATGTATGAAACAAACTGTTTGTAACATACACAGGTGGACAACTGGGTACAACCTCCGATTTGTTGTAACCCAGCTTGAAGACTCCCTCACCTGAAAATCCAAATGCGTAGTCTGGGATTCAAACCACTGCGGTGAGGCCTTGCACGAAGACCTTGCCCAAAGCCTTATTTAAAGTGATACCTGATTTTATGACACAATTTATTACACAATTCTAAAATTTTCATTTTCTCTAGTTAATGCTCCTGTCCGGTAGATTTATTCAAAGAGGTTGTATCTAAAAATAGCCTATGAGGTAACAGGTTAAACAGTCCAGGTGAGACGACGATTAACTCGACGTCTGATCAGGACTTAAACTATTTGTAGGTCGATTAATACTTTCCCAAACGTTTGATCGAATTTGAAGCGATCTAAATTGCAACAAGTCCGCATTTGAGCAAATAGTATTGGTTTCACAGCGGGGTGAGGGGTATTTAAGGCATACTTGTCAAATGTCTATGTGTGTTGAAAACATGGTGTTTAATTCCGTGCTCATTGTGTGCGCAGTGTCTGGAACAATGTTGCCTCTTCTCAAACTGTAAATGTTTAGGTTGTTTATTTTACTACTAATACTACAAACTAGGACGTTTTGTTACAATAAGACCCCACTACCAGGAACACTCAAAATGTCTTATTCTTGATTTTATGATGGGTGGTAACTAAATGCACAGAACTACTCCATATATAACCTGTTTACCTGTTAATACAAATTCGTAATAGCATGCACAGAACTAGCCTTAAACATGTTAAGAGAACAAAAATAAGGCATGCAGGAAACACCACATACAGAACAAACAGCCACACGAACAGCAACACAAGGAAACAGCAAATGTACATAACTATAAAAACATCAAGAGACGCACAAAGACAAAACAAACATACAGTAGGGGGAAGATGGAAGTACCGCCTTGGAACGGTCAGTGACAAAAGTCACTGGGGGGTTTAAACCGGTTTATGGGCGCCCAACCTCACACTTATTCCATCCCCACCCTAAAAGACAAACAGTGTAAATAAACGCATTCTCTCTCCGACTAATCTACAACAACCGCGATGGCAAATACAGTGGTAAAGTGCATGTATAACGAAAACATTTAGGTGAACAAACTGTATCCACCTATCGCTAGTGTACTCAATGATTGAGTTGCAAACAGAGTATCTGTAGAAAAGTAATAAAGGGTACGACAAAAACGAAATAGTACAGATATCCGACATTCTCCTACCGTTTCTGGATTTAAGAGGTCGCCTTCATAGAGTACTAAACCTTTCTTTTACTGCACACAAACACATGTTAATAATAATAAAGGCAATACACTGGCTTCGGACTAACATTCTTAGGGGTAGAATAGTTTATATCAATTGACAGAGTTATGTACCTTTTAAAACTTTCACATGATCTCGGATTTGCCCAAATTGAAACATATTAAGAGCTAGTCTCGTGGAAATGCAGAAGAGTATTCACTAGCATTATATCAATGACCTAACATAGCACGAGAACCGAATGGTCCAGAACCCTTTTGTTGTTTTTAGCTGAAACATATCCCTATGAAAACTTTTAATCCTAAGATACTGATGTCAGATCAACCTCTTCAGTATCCATACTTATAAAACTTTTAGTTGAGTCTCAGTTCGTTCTCAAGTTTTTGATTGGTCAGATTTGAGCCTTTGGCTCAAATCTGACCAATCAAACGCTTGAGAACTCAAATCTGACCAATCAAAAGCTTGAGAATGAACTCAGACTCAACTAAAAAGTTTTATAAGCATGGACCCAGAGCTGGCCTAATCGAGTATTATCCACTTATTAGTCTGAACATAAACTTTACAACCTGCTAACCATACCAAACGTCATGATACAGCGAGTGTTTTGTATCACTTCAAGTAAAATTTTAGGTCAATAACATTGCTCTTAGTTTCCCATTCGTCTGTTTTTCTTGCTTGCACATGTAACGGTCAGCTGTCCAGTTAGCACAGTCGGTAAGGATAGAGGTTATGAGTTTGATGCTAGGCCGGATCATACCAAAAAACTTCCAAAATAATTATTGTTTTTGCGTATTGCTTTAACTGGTTGATCCGATTTCATAAAAATTGTTACTGGGTGTAGCTTAAAGTTCCATCAGTTAACAATAATGTACATTTGGCATGTTAAAATCCGGGAACTAAACATTATCTTTCTGTATCAGATTCCACCTCCAGGGCAGCTATTACTCGATGATGGCAAAGTACGGTCATTAAACAACTAACTAAATGAAACACAAAGGTCAAGGGTTTAACATATCCCCCACAGACCATTTTAGACCAAAGTTATTTGAATACATATATCGAAAGCGGGCATTTAATAAGTTAATGGAAAAAATTATAACTACGTAGTTTTTAAAACATTGTGATAATTAGAGCATTTCTCCTGTGGAGCAAATGCTCGCGTATAGTAATGTTTTGTCGCATCTTTGGTTATGGTCATGACAAAACACATTATGTTTAATGTAAAACAACTCTTGGATATTACATTATCCCTTCGGCGCCAAATTTCTAATTGTCGTCTGCAATCCAAGTTTGTTAAATCATTCAGTTAAATAAAGGAAATGAGATAAATTAATGCAAATTTCAAAGCAATAAAGCGCATATATAGAAATAGAGATTGAGACAAATAGTGAAGTCCCTGATCAGACGCCGCCTTGAAAAGGCGTGGGCTGCACTTTTTGTCGTGGTGAATTTATGCGACTGCGGTGGTGGTGAAAGGGTTAAAACAGAGTCCGAGTATCAGCTGATAAAAAGTACAATCAAACGGATTGGAAGACAGTAGAGGAGGTTCCAAGGTAAATAGCGTTAGCCACTTAATTAGTATCTAGAGGGATACGGGTGAATCAGGAAGTTACAACAAACAAAAAATGATGACGGTGAGGCAGTCGCAGCGTTTCAGTACCAACTGGAGTCTACCTCTTAAATAACTATGTAACAGAAGTGGGGGGCAAATCTGTATTATAGTCATATCAGAGAAGACTTAAGGCTAAAATTGTGATTTTAAGAGACTAAATGATATATATATTTTTGTGTTCTCTTTTAAAATTCAAAACTGTCACCAGTTTTGTTTTTAAATTGTACGATGTCGTGATCCTCTTATCGAAAAGCTGTTAGTACGTGAAAAAGATTGGATGCAACATAACATCTGGACAATCTACTTGCTTTCTTGTCCATGGCAAATAACGCTTCTTGTATACAATGAAACTTCTCTAAATCGACCACTCAAACCTTGATTATTCGTAGGCCTTTATGAAAGTAGACTAGAACGAGGTACTTTAATTTCTATTTTCATAATAAATGTAATGTATAATATATGTCACGATAACTGTAACACCGTGCTTCGATAAAACCCAAAGTCATTATCTGTGTCAAAAGGTTTATGGTGGAGGATAATAACCCATCTTGACAACCGTGATATAGCCGACTCTGCGAATATAAATATAATGTGAGTGTAATTTATCATGATACATTTTCTTTTTATATCAACGACATACACGTTAAAAACGTTTGCTCTAGTTTCTGTCCTGTCTCGTTTGAAATTTTTAACCAATTGTTTACATAGAATGTTAAACCCTTTTCTTCATATATACAGTAAAACCTCTCTATAACCTTTAACCAGCAACTGACCGATTGTCAAATATATTGAATCCTCATGAGACTCCGAGTTATCCATCGTCTCATCTAGACCCCAAGCTGTTTGCATACGTGAGTTAGGTTGTGCTTAGCATAATGATTAGTATTATCTTTGTAAAATGTTTAGAAGGGTGCCTCTAGGAGCCATCTCATCTGGGTCTATTCTGTTTTCAAAGGACATTAGTGACTCCGCATTGTAAGGGTTAAACCTGCATAGAAAATAATGCGCAAGTGACAGTGAAATGGGCTTCATTGAAGTATCACCATGCATTTTTAAAATAAAAATGGGTCATTGTTTGGTGTTAATGACTTGCCCGGGACCAAAAACTTTCAATAAAGTAGATTTGCTGCGAGTCTCATTATATGTCATATTTTATTATGACGTATCTTGTATTTTGTAACTAATAAAGCTATGTTATGTATTTACACTACCTTTTGTCTGGTGTGTGTTTATCTGTTTAACTAGAATATATTTAAATTTCGGGACCAGTGACAAATCTGCTATTATCTATGTAGATCCAGGGTCCATGCTTATAAAGCTTTTAGTTGAGTCTGAGTTTCGTTCTCAAGCTTTTGATTGGTCAGATTTGAGTTCTCAAGTTTTTAATTGGTCAGATTTGAGCCAGAGGCTCAAATCTGACCAATCAAAAGCTTGAGAACGTACTCAGACTCAACTAAAAGTTTTATAAGCATGGATCCAGATGAGACGCCGAGTAATTCGGCATCTTACCCGTGTCCAAACTATGTGATGATGTAATTGTGTTTCATAAAAAACGGGGGAAAATTACTAAATGGAAATTGTTGCAGACGGCAAAGTTTGCAGACGACATAATGCGCAGCAAAATTGTTAATTTGAAACACTTTCGCTGCCAATTTCGCTTATGGGATTATCTATATAAACAGTTTGGATCCAGATGAAACGCCGAGTAACTCGGCGTTTTATTAGGATCCAAACTCTTTGTTACTAGGGTACTGCTTTTGCAGAAAGGGTGGGTAAACAAACGGCAATATTTGGTCACGAAAGTTAATATCACATTAATCCTTTCACCGCCAATGTCGCAAAAATGCACCACGACAAATAGTGCAGTCCCAGATCAGGCGCCGCCTTTTCCAGGCGGCGTCTGATCAGGGATTTCACTTTTTGTCTCAATCTCTCTTTCTATATATGTGCTTTACTCTTTTGAAATTTGCATTTATTTATCTTATTTCCTTATTTTACTGAATGTTTAACGAAATTGGATTGCAGACGACAATTAGAAATTTGGCGCTGAAAGTGTTAACTAATATCAGTGAGATGTATCTCGTCTATAAAGCGTTTCCCAGAGACCCCATTCCCTTGGTTAGTGCACAAATGTAATGTAACACTTATTTTATTATGACGTATCTTACATTTCCAAGGTTTTTTGTTTGGTGTATTTTATTTAATTATAGTTGTTTTTTTTTAAATTTCGTGACAGTGACGAATTTGTTACTACCTGTGTAAACAGTTAGGATCCAAATGCGATGAGGAGTAATTCGGCGTCTCATCAGTGTCCAAGTTGTTTGATGTTGTTATTCTGTTTCATAGAAAAAACATAAAAAATAACAAAATAAAAAGTGTGGTAGGCGGCAAATTTTGCAAGCGACGTAACATAACAGCGAAAGGGTTACGTTGGCATACGATTTAGCACATATTTATTTCTTTAAATTCTTTCTCTGCCAATTCCGCATCTGTGATTACCTGTGCAAACAGTTTGGATCCAAATGAGACACCAAGCAACTTATTATGGTAATAATTTTGAAAATTTGGAGAGGGGCCAGGGATGGGGTAGATGAAGAAACGGCAAAATTTGACAGCAAAGAAAGTTAATATCGCAATGATAACAATGAGTGAAACTACAGTAAAACCCCGCTAATGCGACCACCTAAAAGAGGTATAATTCTGAGTGCTATATGCAGGTGGTAGCTTGATGCAGGGTTAAAGTAATGCAGAAAGCTCTCTGCATTACTTTTACCCTGCATTAAGCTATCATCTGCCTCTAAGACCCAGAATTATACCTCATTTTGGTGGTAGTATTAGAGGGGGTTTACTGTAGTCTATAAAGCGATTTCTACTGACACCATTTCTTTGCGTTGTGCACATACGTAAAGTAACACTAAACCTCCTGAAAAATAATCAAGTCCGCTCAAACTCAGCTTCTCATCTGGATTCAAGTTGCATGCAAATGACAGCCAGGTTAACAGGCAAAGGTTTAAGAGTTAAGTGTGACAAATCAGTTTGATAGTATTAATAGTTTATGGTAATAAAATATCTAGACTGAAGTTGATATACATTCTTTGTGTGGTTTAACCATTTACTCCGTACATTATATACATGTACACCTTTCTGTCCCTTTACGGGAGCCGTCTGATTAGAGTCTACTTTGTTAGCTAATGATATAATGTAGGTATGATTATACAGTTTATGCTTTCGAACTATGTTGGTGGCTTGGCCTAGTGACTGAGGGTTGAGATGATAACTAATAGATCCGGGGTTCGAATCCCGGCTTGACCAGCTCGAAATTTCAGATACGCTTTTCAGTCTCCCACCCGCACGAGGTACATTAAACTACTGAAAAGGTGTTTTTTTTTACATTTAAGTCAAACAATGTCAATTAAGAAATTTTCATATTCTGTGAAATATGATCAATCTCTTCATAATATTAACCAAGGCAGATCTGATCAAATGACTCCATACATTACGAAGAAGTAATATCTTATATATGTACATGTCCTACAGGAGCCGTCTGATCTGGGTCTACTCTGATTGCAAAGAAGTGGAAATGCATATTTATGGAGTACGTCTTTAAGAAGAAAGCTAGACTCAAAGTCGGAAGTTTCATACTGGCATTAACGCCTTTGCAAACAGAGCAGACCATGATCAGAAGCTATTGAGTGAGCCGACTGTTCAAGTTCTGATCTGTGTGTCTATGGGATTATATAGATCTGATTGTACAGTATTTACAGTAGCGAAACATATCTTCTTCATATGCCATTACAGGTTTTAAACTTATTAATATTTATACAATCATTATTTCTTACATGAAATGGTTAGAATTGGTTTTAATGTACATCTAAACTGATGCGTCCAGTGCTTTGGTAACTTGTATCACGACTACAGTAACGCCTCTCTTAATCCTTCTCCTGCTGAATTTTAAAATACATTTCTCCTTCTTTACCCATTCCCTGTTGTATAATTACAAATATATTCACTGTGCTCAAGTATTTCGCTGTGCAATCACTGCTCTGGAGTGCACTGGTTGCACAATCAACTTGTAAATAGTGCAGACCCTGATGAGACAGCTCCTGCAGGAGCTGTCTCATCTGGGTCTTCACTATTTACAGGTACGTATATTGACGTGAATAGCAAGCGAATGGGTTAAAGACCAATTAATTGGCTCAATTTGAGTATTCAATCTACAATAAAACCCCTCTAAATCGGAATTCTAGAAGGGAATAATTTAGATACCTCTAGGCAGGTGGCTGCTTAATTCAGGGTGAAAGTCATGCAGAGAGCTCCTAGAGGAGTTTTCTGCATGACTTTCACCCTGAATTAAGCTGTCACCTGTTGCCAAGGCCGATATCTATACTAAATATAACGTCCGGGTTAGAGGGGGTTTACTGTAGAAATTTAATCCAGGACGAATGTTTATCAGAAAGGAGCTTCCTGCATTACTTTCATCAAATAGTGAGCAATTGTCTGATTTTAAAGGTACACTGTTGACTATATGCCTCATATAAACGACGTTTTACTCCTTAAAATGACTATAATGTGATTAATTCACGCACATATATAAAATCATGTTCATTGGGGAAAGTGTTGATTCGTGTACTGGTCGTTACATATATATATAGATATTTTTTTATTTGACATTCGAATTTGCATTTCCTACGAATGTACATGTAGATACAATAAGGCTTACAATGTGGAACCGAAGCAAACAGCAAGTTACCCAGCTTGCGTCATCATTAAATATTTCTTTCGTATGTTTGCCATGTATAGCTTGGTTGTATCAATGTACATTGTGTCGTTGTATCAGTGTACATGTATAGTTGTGTAAGAGTGCATGTATAGTAAAGCATCTCTAATGAGACTGTCTAAAGGACGATAGTAAGGCTAGATGGTAGCTGTTAAAGCCAGTTGGTAGCTTATTGCATGACTCCCTGAGAAGCTATCTTCGTCCAACATTAAGCAACCACTCGTTTTCAAGACATCATTATCTATGCATTTAGTGGTCACTTTACAGGACTTCTCCTGTTTAAAGTCCTGTATGTTATAACACCAAATACAGTAGAACCTGTCTTAAGCGACCTTATATTGATTGGGCACAGACATTTTAGAATGCAGGTGGTAGCTTAATGCATGGTAAAAGTAACGCAGAAAGCTCCTATATGAGCTTTCTACATTACTTTTGACCTCCATTAAAATACCACCTGGTTTACAGACCTTTAATTAGACCCCTTTTTAATGGTCGCTTACGACAGGTTCTACTGTAATTCATGTTAATTTAAAAACTCTCCAACTTATATGGGTTTAATTTGTTGCAATTATTGTTGTGGTCGCCTTTTAGTCAAATTATTTTGAGCTTTGTATGCAGAATTTCGTATAAAAACACCCGACAACAAACACTATTTGATAAATCACAATCCACATTAATAGGCGCGTTTTGTATGTGATGTATTGCTTTATACTGTTTATGAGTTCATCATTCACCTGCTCAACGCGACCCGTTTGAAAAACAGTTTGGATCTAGATGAGACGCCGAGTAACTCGGCGCCTCATCAGAATCCATGCTGTTTGACAGTCGGTCATCAGTTTCTCTAAAGCTTGTTCAAAACAGAAGTAGTAGAATTTGCACCAGATCCAAATTTGAGCCGACGTGATTTTTTTTTCGGCAGGCTTAGGATTGAAAATGGCCGTTTCTCATGTTTCATTCTCACTTTATCGTTTTGTAAATTGTTTTAACTGTGCTTCAAAAGATACATTCTGATTACGCAATCTGTCAAATGGTGAAAAACTATAGCAATTGCTGAATCGAACCCTTTAATCGCTCACAAACTTTCCTCTGCCAATAGTATCGTCTGCTTCCAGATTCACAGCGGAGTTCTATCATAACTTTTGAAAAAAAATTATTCAAGAGTGTAAACAGTTTGAATACTGATGAGAAAGGGAATTATTCGGCGTCTCATCTGGATCTACACTGTTTGTAAAGGTTTTGCAGATTTGCCTTTGTTGAGCCAAACTGTTAAAAGAAAAAATACCTCATGCCTATCAGCAGTCTTCATAAGAAAGACATAAATATTTCACGAATATTTGCATCTTTATGTCATTATTTTCATTTTAACGAGAAACAATTTCAAATATTTTTAACCTTTATCCTACCGCAAAATAATATTCCTGCTGCTAAAACTCTGATCTGCTGTGATTTTAATTTCGATTCTTTGGACCCTGATGTGACGCCGATAATGAGTCTGATCTGTTAAAAAAAGTCTGCTAATGGCAGGTTGCTATGAAAAGTGTCAGATAATCTATTTCAGTAACTAGTGGACTAGTGATAACAGTAATGAACTATTTTGTTAATGAATATTCAGTAGGTGTTTAAATTTGGCCTAAATACAGACTACTACTATTACTTCTACTACTACTACTACTACTGCTGCTGCTACTACTACTACTACTACTACTACTACTACTACTACTACTGCTGCTATTACTACTACTATTGCTGCTGATACAACTACTACTACTACTGCTATTACTACTACTATTGCTGCTTATACTACTAATACTGATACTACTACTACAACAACAACAACAACAAAGTAGTTGTTGTTGTTGTTGTAGCAGTAGTAATAGGGGTTACAATCACACATCTAATGGGTTTTATCAGATCAGTACAGACTGTTACCTGCTGTATTGATATGCTACAGTGAATATGGTATTCAGCGTCGTTATTGTCTTCTGCTAGATACATGGACATTTGTTAAACTTATTTAGAAAAAAGATGAACAGGAGTCAAACAGTTTCGACCCTGGATCATTTGGATTCAATATGTTTGCATTTGCATTTGCACAGATTAATCGTCATTGTGCTGAATGTGATTTAACGCACGGAGTAACTCGTTTGGTGCCACCTAAGTTTCGTCTGCAAATAATGTCTTCTGCGTTAAATATCAGAGCTGATTTTCCATTTTCTTCTCTAACACGTAAGTGATGCGTCAAAAAATATTTATCCTAATGATAAGCCAAGTTATTCGGCGTCTCATCTGGATTCAGTCTGCTTTCAAAGGTATTCATATATTTGCACGCACGAAATACAACAGAATCTCTCTGATAAAGCGACATCTTAAAAAATTAATATGGCAATTTTCAACCCTTTCCTACATACAAACATGGGTTCACGCATCTGCAAACAGAGTAGACCTAGATCAGACGGTTCCTATAGGAACCGTCTGATCAAGGTCTGCTCTGTTTGCTAATGGAATGTGATAGATCTGATTCTTTACTTTCTAAAATGGGTACAATATTCCACCTTCCATATTACATTTCATTATAACTATTGTGTCTTTAAATATTCAGTAGGTATTGAAATTTGAACAGGGAAATGGTTACAAGAAGGTGGTGTGTTAGTGCCGGGTGTAAGTAGTGCTGAAGACTTCTATGGCAGATCCAAAAGTAGACATATTTTTGTTAGTCGCTTTGGAGAGCTTTTTTTGTATACACAGTGCTTAGTACATGCTGTCAAAATAGCAGTGTTGAGTTTAACCCTTTCCCTCATATTGACGACTTTTGACGACTCTGTAAGAGTCACTTTGTGAAACCATTGTGATAAATAGAGCATTTGCTCCTATAGGAGCAAATGCTCTATTTGTCACAATGGTTTCAAACTACAGAATTCTAAAATTTTCCTTTTCTCTAATTAATGCTCCTTTTCGGTAGATTTATTCAAAGAGGTTGTATCTAAAAATAGCCTATGAGGTAATGGGTTAACATTTCCCTGTTGAATATTCATGCCAGAAATAATGACATCTTGAATAGTTATTAGCTGATTGTTTCATAATTGTTAATGTGCACGTGCATTGTTAATATTGGTAATTGTTGTGAAGTCAGAACCTTTATAATTTCATAAGCAAAACAAGTACAGGGGCGTCTGATTTGGGTCTAATCAGTTTGCAAAGGCGTGAACAATTATTCATATGAAGGAAAGGATTAATATTGTCATATACTTTGCCGTGTATAAAACAAGATCCAGGTGTTTTGGATTAGGTCCCTTTCGTTCCATTGCCCGTACTAACAAGACTTTAGTGTATAATATATTATATCGCATACATGATTACAGTATTCATTCCTTATAATTGCCAGTTTACTGCAAAAACATGCATTGTTGATACAGTTCAATGCAATTAGAAATCAAAGTTAATAGCGCAACAAAAACCTGGAGTGTTCTAAACTGTTGTTTTCAACGAGCGAGTTCTAGAATACAAGACTTAGTGATGATTTAATAATTAGCTAAATTTATTTTGAAGATGGTGATAATGCTTTACTCAATCAGGTACCGTTATTCTGAATTAAGCAGAAAAATAGGTTGTCACAGTGGTCAATGCTAATATTATAAAGTCAGAAAGGTGTGAACAACTAGAACCCACGTCTAATAACCATGTGATAGAGTAGAGTGGTCCCGATGTTTGTCAGTCAAACAATGCAGAGTTTGTCTTTGTTTGTCAACGATCACGCTTCCGTATACCGTGGTTTGGAACTAACGTGACACGCGAACGTCCAATCAGCTGTGACTTGACACTGTCAAACATCACTCTACGTAGACACTGAACACAAATCGTACAACAGGAATACCCTTGGCCAAGCTCTTATAAAACGGGAGGGGCTAGATCGACGGTGTTTCGTGTACCCTTTGTTTGACGTCATCAGTTTGTGTGGTGCATCTAAAAATAGTACTGGAATTCCCCGTTATCTAAAAATACTGCAAGTCTAATAAAGATCAGGTGATGTGCACTACAAATATACTACGACTAATAAAGAAAATACAGAATACATGTTTAAGTTGTCTTTTTGTGAATATGACAAAATAATCTATTTCATAGTTGATAACTCCCATGCACGTCCATGATAATGACGTTTTGGTAGATTTGCTACACGAAAGTGACATGAGATTCCTGAAACGTTGTAAGGAGTTTCATGTTACCCCTTCTTTAACTTTGATGCGTTAAGGTGGCATGATATTCCTGGCATACTGAAAGGAGTTTCATGTTATATCTTCGTTAGCTTTGATACATTAAAGTGACATGATATCTCTGATGTGTTGTAAGGAGATGACATGAACTTCCTGACATAATGGATGGATTTTCATGTTACCCTTTCTTTTATTTTAAAACATTAAAGTGACATGATGTTCTTGCTATTTCATATGGAGTTTCATGTTACCACCTCTTAAGTTTTGACACATTATGGTGATGCATGCGATTCCTGACATGCTGTAAGGAGTTTCATGCTTCCACGTCTTTAGCGTTGGTGTATTAAGGTGAGATTCCTGGCACGCTGTAAGGAGTTTCATGTCACCCTTCTGTATATTTAATACATTAAAAAGACATGAGATTCCTGACATGCTGTAAGGTATTTCATGTTACCCTATTTTAGCATTGATACATTTAGGTGATATCAGATCCCTGACATCTGTTAGGAATTTCATGTCACCCTTCCTCTAGCTTTGATAGATTAAGATGACATGAGTGTTTGTGACATGATGTAACGAGTTTCAAATTGCACCTTCTTTATCTGTGATAAGTTAAAGCGACGTGAGATTCCTGACATGCTGGACGCAGTTTCATGTTACCCCTTCTTAAGCTTTGGTATTAATATGACATGAGATTCCTGACATGATGTCATGAGTTAAACTTGATACCTTCTTTAGCTTTGATTACTTAAGGTGACATGATATTCCTGACGTGTTGTAAGGAGTTTCATGTTATCCTTTCTTTATACAAAAAGTGACACGAGAGTTCTGAATGCTGTATGGAGTTTCATGTACCTCTTTTTTGGTTGATGCCTTAAGGTGGCATATGATTCCGGACATGCTGCTAAGAGTTCACATGAGACTCCTTATATGTTATAAAGTTTTATTTGACCACTTCTTTAGCGGTGATATAGTAAAGTAAAATGATACACCTGACATGCTAAAAGGAATTTTATGTTATCCTTTTTTGTTTCGAAACGTTACGGTGACATGAGATTCAAGACATGCTGTAAGGAATTTCGTGCAACTACATGTTTTGCCTTGATATATTAAGGTGAGATGAAATTTCTGACATGCTGTAAGGAGTTTCATGTAACCACTTCTTTAGCTTTGGTACGTATAAGTGGATTTCCTGACGTGTTGTAAGGACATTTATGATACTCTTTCTTTAGCTTTGATACATAAAAGTGACATGATGATTCTGATATGTTGTAAGGCGTCTCATGTTACCACGTCTTTATCGTTGAAACAGTAAGGTGACATAAGATTCCTGATATGCTGTAAGGAGTTTCATGTTACCCTTTCTTTAGCTTTGATACACAAAAGTGACACGAGGGTCCTGCCATGCTGAAAGGAATTTTATATTACCCTGTTTTTGTTTCGAAACATTAAGGTGACATGAGATTCCTGACATGTTGTAAGGAATTTCATGTAACTACATGTTTTGCCTTGATAAGGTGAAATGAGATTCCTGACATGCTGTAAGGAGTTTCATGTAACCACTTCTTTAGCTTTATTTCATTTAAGTGACATGAATTTCCTGACGTGTTGTAAGGAGGTTAAAGTTTAGCTTTGATTTGTTAAAGTGACATGATGATTCTGATATGTTGTAGGGAGATTCATGTTACCACGTCTTTAGCGTTGATACATTAAGGCGTAATCAGAGTCCTGACGTGCTGTAAGGAGTTTCATGTCACCCGTTTTACAGTTGAAACAGTAAGATGACATAAGATTCTTGATATGCTGTAAGGAGTTTCATGTTACCCTTTCTTTAGCTTTGATACATAAAAGTGACACGAGAGTCCTGCCATGCTGTATGGATTTGCATGTTATCTCTTTTTAGCGCCAATACTTTAAGGTGACATGTGATTCCTGACATGCTGTTAGGAGTTTCACATTACTCATTCTTAAGCTTTGACACATTAAAGTGACACGAGGTTCCTGATATGTTATAAAGATTTTCATTTCACCACATCTTTAGCGGTGATATATTCAAGTGAAATGAGATTCCTGACATGCTGAAAGGAATTTTATATTACCCTTTTTTTGTTTCGAAACATTAAGGTGACATGAGATTCCTGACATGCTGTAAGGAATTTCATGTAACTACATGTTTTGCCTTGATATATTAAGGTGAGATGAGATTTCTGACATGCTGTAAGGAGTTTTATGTAACCACTTCTTTCGCTTTATTTCACTTAAGTGCCATGAATTTCCTGACGTGTTGTAAGGAGTTTAAAGTAACCCTTTCTTTAGCTTTGATATGTTAAAGTGACATGATGATTCTGATATGTTGTAAGGAGATTCATGTTACCACGTCTTTGGCGTTGAAACATTAAGGCGTAATCAGAGTCCTGACGTGCTGTAAGGAGTTTCATGTTTCCACGTCTTTAGCGTTGGTATAATTATTAAGGTGAAATGAGATTCCTGGCACGCTGTAAGGAGTTTCATGTCAACCTTCCGTATATTTAATACATTAAAAAGACTTGAGATTCCAGACATGCTGTAAAGTATTTCATGTTACCCTATTTTAGCATTGATACATTTAGGTGATATCAGATTCCTTACATCTGTAAGGAATTTCATGTTACCCTTTCTTTAGCTTTGATATATTAAGATGACATGAGTTTGTGTGACATGATGTAACGAGTTTCAAATTGCACCTTCTTTATCTGTGATAAGTTAAAGCGACGTGAGATTCCTGACATGCTGGACGCAGTTTCATGTTACCCCTGCTTAAGCTTTGATATTAATATTACATGAGATTCCTGACATGATGTCATGGGTTAAACTTGATACCTTCTTTAGCTTTGATTACTTAAGGTGACATGATATTCCTGACGTGTTGTAAGGAGTTTCATGTTACCCTATCTGTATACAAAAAAGTGACACGAGAGTTCTGAATGCTGTATGGAGTTTCATGTACCTCTTTTTAGGGTTGATACCTTAAGGTGAGCTGTGACTCCGGACATGCTGCTAAGAGTTTCACATGAGGCTCCTTATATGTTATAAAGAGTTTTATTTGACCACGTCTTTGGCGGTGATATAGTAAAGTAAAATGAGATACCTGATATACTAAAAGGAATTTTATGTTACCCTTTTTTGTTTCGAAACGTTAAGGTGACATGAGATTCAAAACATGCTGTAAGGAATTTCGTGCAACTACATGTTTTGCCTTGATATATTAAGGTGATGTGAGATTTCTGACATGCTGTAAGGAGTTTTATGTAACCACTTCTTTAGATTTGGTACGTTTAAGTGGATTTCCTGACGTGTTGTAAGGAAATTTATGATACCCTTTCCTTAGCTTTGATACATAAAAGTGACATGATGATTCTGATATGTTGTAAGGCGTCTCATGTTACCACGTCTTTATCGTTGAAACAGTAAGGTGACATAAGATTCCTGATATGCTGTAAGGAGTTTCATGTTACCCTTTCTTTAGCTTTGATACACAAAAGTGACACGAGAGTCCTGCCATGCTGTATGAATTTGCATATTTTCTCTTTTTAGCGCCAATACCTTAAGGTGACATGTGATTCCTGATTCCTGACATGCTGTTAGGAGTTTCACGTTACTCATTCTTAAGCTTTGACACATTAAAGTGACACGAGGTTCCTGATATGTTATAAAGATTTTCATTTCACACCATCTTTAGCGGTGATATATTCAAGTGAAATGAGATTCCTGGCATGCTGAAAGGAATTTTATATTACCCTGTTTTTGTTTCGAAACATTAAGGTGACATGAGATTCCTGACATGTTGTAAGGAATTTCATGTAACTACATGTTTTGCCTTGATAAGGTGAAATGAGATTCCTGACATGCTGTAAAGAGTTTCATGTAACCACTTCTTTAGCTTTATTTCATTTAAGTGACATGAATTTCCTGACGTGTTGTAAGGAGGTTAAAGTTTAGCTTTGATTTGTTAAAGTGACATGATGATTCTGATATGTTGTAGGGAGATTCATGTTACCACGTCTTTAGCGTTGATACATTAAGGCGTAATCAGAGTCCTGACGTGCTGTAAGGAGTTTCATGTCACCCGTTTTACAGTTGAAACAGTAAGGTGACATAAGATTCCTGATATGCTGTAAGGAGTTTCATGGTACCCTTTCTGAGCGTTAATACATTTAGGTGACATGAGATTCCTGACATGCAGTAAGGAGTATCATTTTATCATTCCTTTAGCCATGTTACATTAAGGTGACATGAGATTCCTGACATGCTGTGAGGATTTCGTATTACTCTTTCTATGCGTTGATACGTTAAGGTAACATAAGATTCCTGGCATGGTGTAATGAGTTTCAAATTACTCTTACTTTAGCTTTGATAACTTAAAGTGACATGAGATTCCTGACATGCTGTAAGGGATCTCAAGGGAACTGACATGGGGTTCCTATGTTATAATGAGTGCCATATCACTACGTCTTTAGCAGTGATACATTAAGGTGACATGAAATTTCGGACGCACTGTAAGGAGTTTTATGTCATAATTTCTTCAGCGTTGATACATTAAGGTAACATTAGATTTCTGATATGGTGTAAGGAGTTTCATGGTACCATTTATTTAGCGTTGATACATTAAGGTGACATGATATTCCTGGCATGTTGTAAGGAGTTTCATGTCACACTTACTTTAGATTTGATACATTAAAGTGACACGATGAGTCTGATATGTTGTAAGGAGGTTTATGTTACCACGTCTTTAGCGTTGATACTTTGAGGCGTCATGGGATTCCTGACATGCTGTATGTAGTTTAATGTCACCCCTTTTAGTGTTGAAACGGTAAGGTGACATTAGATTCCTAAAATGCTGTAATGAGTTTCATGTCACCCCAATAGTGTTAAACATTAAGGTGACTAAAAACCCCTGAAATCCTGTAAGGAGTTGCATGTTATATCTTTGTAGCCTTGATACATTAAGGTAACATGTTGTTCCTGACATACTTTAAGGAACTTAGGGATATCCCTTCTTACGCTTTGATACATTAAAGTGGCATGAGCTTCCTGGTATGCCATAAGGAGTTTTATGTTACCACATCTTTAGCGGAGATACCTTCAGGTGACATGGGATTTCTGAAATGCTTTAAGGAGTTTCATGTTACCCCTTCTTAAATTTTGACACATTAATGTGACGAGATATGCCTTACATAATTCAACAAACGTCAAGTTACCCCTCTTTAGATTCGATTTTCAAATATTATAAATCTTTTGAGCTGATTCTGAGATCGTTCTCAAGTTTTTGATTGGTCAGATTTGAGTGAATGCTTGAGTACGATCTCAGACTCAGCTCAAAAGATTTATGACCTTTGAACCTGTTGCTTGGCATCTGACTTTGATCCAAATTGTTAGCAAGTGTAACATTGTTTGACAGAGAAGAACTTGATCTCATGATAATTCGACATTTTATTTATTAGATATGTCCTGTTGATAGTGCAATGATCCAGAGTTACTCGGTGTCTGATCATAATCAAAACGTTTGACATTCGTTTTAAAGTTCCTCAAACTGGACAATACTTACGTATGAACATGCAAAACTAATTTATTACATGTTATCAACATTACAGAATATTAGCCAAAATCATCTATCTTTCTACAATCGTATATAAACTACATGTGTGTGTGTGTGTGTTGTAGGGGGTCTTTTATGTTCTTATTTAAAAAAATATAACGCGATCTTGGACTAAACTATAAACAAATGTTTTATATTGACAGGACGTCTGCAATAATTGTAAGCACATGTCTCTTTGACCAGCCATCAACAAAGGCATAGCCGCGGCATAAGTGTGCAAGCCTAATCCCTATATAGTGATAAGGCCTATAAAAATCAAAATATAAATAAATCACGCTAGGGGGCGTGAGCAGTGTAGCACATTCAATTACTGCTCATGAACAGACTCAATAAAACCGAGTCTGCAATTTTCTCTTTCTGTGTTGCAAGTTTTGCTTTTCCGGGGATCACCACCCTTCAGAATTTCCTATATAAATCAAAGTCGACGAACGGGAGCGTCGACGATACAACCGTAAATCCTTTCAAACATTATTTCAATTATGAAACATACCTTGTGTTGTATTTGATTAGATGATTTTTATGATTTCAAGTCACTTTTAACACTCGTATTTTAGTCATATCGCGACGTCCAGCTTATTATGGCCATGGAGGTCCTCTTGTATTGATGTATGAGTACACCATGGAAACAATATACTGGAGCCAGCTACAAAATGGCTTCATTTCCCGGTTCAAAATTCCAAATATGTTAAGTAGAGTACATTTACAATGCTGAATTTCAAATGAACTCACCCATTTTCTTGACCAGTTTACATTTACTCTTGAGAAATTTGTTCCCCAAATATTTATAAGTACGACAACAGTGCAGATCTTGATAAGCGGGCTCCGTCAGGGACCTTCTGATCAGGGTCTACACTGTTTGCAAACGATGTATATATACGGTTCAAGCATTGTAAGAGTAAAGCTGCTAAAACATGCCATCATAGCTGGAATAACATGTTGTCCTGGACTTAATCAGAATGTAGCCTACTAAGTACACCATAGTGTGAATTGAAATATTCATAAAATGCTTCTGCTGTTGTTCTAGCAAAGACAGTTTGGTGAAATGCTCTTAGCACTAAAGTTGTCCATCAGGTAAATATAGAATGTAAATTGAATTATAACAACAACATATTTTAAGTTTTTCATCTAATTTAATTGTATCAACAAAACAGTTTCGTACACTATCATACTACTGGCCTGTTTAACATCGTATATCAAACGTTCAACCAAAGCAAGTCACATGGCATAGACCATGCAGTAAGGTCTCAATAATAAGACAAACTCATAAAAAGGGCTTGATTTCAGTGTTGAACCATTTGCTCCATAGTCAAATATTTAAATAACCTAGGTTATATTGTGTTTAAGGCAATCTTGCTGAAAGCAAGATGAAAGTAAAACAGAAATTTCTTTAGGGAGCGTTCTGCTTTACTTTTATCATGCTTTAAGCTGCCATTTTTATTCAACATCATGTTTGATTAGTGGTACCTATATGGAGGATTAGATAGAGGAGCTCGAAAACACTTGTATGAATAAACGGGTTAATGTAGGTGGTTGTTTAGCTCGTTCTCTCTTTGTTTTAGACCTAACCTCTTTGAATAAATCTACAGAAAAGGAGCATTAACTATGGAAAAGGAGAATTTTAGAATTGTGTAGTTTTGAAACCATTGTGAGAAATAGAGCATTTGTTCCATAGGAGCAAATGGTCTATTTGTCACAATGGTTTCAACATGTGACTTTTACAGACGCACCAAAATGTGTCACTAAGAGGGAATGTGTTAAAACATATGATAGCTTAATGCAGGACAAAAGTAATGCAGACATATTTTTCAGGAGCTCTCTGTATTACTTCTTTACTGCATTCAGCAGTCACCTTTTTTACCGGTGACCATTCTTATCTACAAGTATGTCGTCAAAGAGATGGAGTACTGTACATACAAATAAGAAAAACAAGTGGGGGATTGCTACAATTTAAATATTAATGGCCAATACAACAGAAACTACAATGCTGTATACATGTCCTGCAAATAAGCAGCACAAACAAATGAGCTTGTCTGCATTCCGGACTCTGCCAGTTGCTCTCCAACACAATGACTTTTTGTGAAAGGATCTGTCACACTTTGTACACTGCATCTGTTAATGAAAAAGAAACAGTCGTCATTTTTCTGATGCGTTATAAATGTTCTTTTGAGATCATATCATGAACATATAAGATTCAAAAGAAAATCTCACAAATGTCAACTAAATGTATCTACCCTGAAGAAGGAGTAACAATAAACTTCTTACAGCCTAACAGGAAGCACCTGTCATCTTAATGTATCCACCCTAAAGAAGGGGTTACATGAAACACCTTACAGCGTAACAGGAATGTCACCTTTATGTCACCTTTATGTATCCATCTTAAAGACGGGGTAACATGAGATTCCTTACAGCGCAGCGGGATTATCATGTCACCTTAATGCATCCACCCTAAAGAATGGTTTTCATGAAACTCCTTACAGCGTACCTGGAATCTCATGCCACCTTAATGTATCAAGGCTAAAGAAGGGGTAACATGAAACTCCATACAGCATGACAGGAAGTTCATGTCACCTCAATGTATCCACCTTACAGAAGGGTATCATGAAACTCCTTACAGCATGACAGGAAGCTCATGTCACCTTAATGTATCCACCTTACTAAAGGGTAACATGAAACTCCTTACAGCATGATAGGAAGCTCATGTCACCTTAATGTATCCACCTTACAGAAGGGTAACATGAAAATCCTAACAGCATGACAGGAAGCTCATGTCACCTTAATGAATCAAAGCTAAAGAAGTCACCTTAATGTATCACCTTACAGAAGGGTAACATGAAACTCCTTACAGCATGACAGGAAGCTCATGTCACCTTAATGTATCCACCCTTACAGAAGGGTAATATGAAAATCCTTACAGCATGGCAGGAAGTTCATGTCACCTTAATGAATCAAAGCTAAAGAAGTAGGTCGCATGAAACTCCTTACAGCGTAGCAGGAATTTCATGTCACCTTAATGTATCTACCCTAATTAAAGGGTAACATGAAACTCCCTACAGCGTAACAGGAATCTCATGTCACCTTAATGTATCAAAGCTAAAGAAGGGGTAACATGAAACTCCATACAGCAGGTCAGGAATCTCATGTAACCTTAATTAAACAGAGCTAAAAAGAGGGTAACATGAAACTCCTTCCAGCATGTCAGGAATCTCGTGTCATTTTATGTATTCACCCTTAAGAAGGGGTTACATTAAACTCCTCCCAGCATGTCAGGAATCTCATGCCACCTTAATATATCCATCATTAAGAAGGGGTCTTTTCCCGCTAAACTTTACTACTTTTGCATTTACATGACACTCGTTACAGCGTAAAAGGCATTTTAGGTCACTTAAATGTATCCACCCTAAGGATGGGGTAATATGTAACTCATAGCGTAACAGGAGTATCATGTCACCTTAATGTATCCACCCTAAAGAAGTGGTTACATGAAACTCATAACAGTGTAACAGGAATCCCAGGTCACCTTAATGTATCCACTCCTAAAGAATGGTTTACATGAAACTCCTTTCAGAGTAACAGAAATCTCATGTAATCTTAATGTATCAAAGCTAAAGAAGGGGTAACATGAAACTCCTTACAGCATGACAGGAAGCTCATGTCACCTTAATGTATTAACCTTTCAGAAAGGTAACATGAAAATCCTTACAGCATGACAGGAATCTCATGTCACCTTAATGCATCAAAGCTAAAGAAGGGGTAACATGAAACTCCATACAGCATGACAGGAATCTCATGTCACCTTAATGTATCCATCTTACAGAAGGGTAACATGAAACTCCTCACAGCATGATAGGAAGCTCATGTCACCTTAATGTATCTATGTTACAGAAGGGTAACATGAAAATCCTTACAGACTGACAGGAAGCTCATGTCACCTTAATGTATCCACCTTACAGAAGGGTAACATGAAACTCCTCACAGAATGATAGGAAGCTCATGTCACCTTAATGTATCAATCTTACAGAAGGGTAACAAGAAAATCCTTACAGCCTGACAGGAAGCTCATGTCACCTTAATGAATCAAAGCTAAAGAAGTCACCTTTATGTATCACCTTACAGAAGGGTAACATAAAACTCCTTACAGCATGACAGGAAGCTCATGACACCTTTATGTATCAACCTTACAGAAGGGTAACATGGAAATCCTTACAGCATGACTGGAAGCTCATATCACCTTAATGAATCAAAGCTAAAGAAGTAGGTCACATGAAACTCCTTACAGCGTAGCAGGAATTTCATGTCACCTTAATGTATCTACCCTAATTAAAGGGTAACATGAAAATCCTTACAGCATGACAGGAATCTCATGTCACCTTAATGTATCAAAGCTAAAGAAGGGGTAACATGAAACTCCCTACAGCGTAACAGGAATCTCATGTCACCTTAATGTATCAAAGCTAAAGAAGGGGTAACATGAAACTCCATACAGCAGGTCAGGAATCTCATGTAACCTTAATTAAACATAGCTAAAAAGAGGGTAACATGAAACTCCTTCCAGCATGTCAGGAATCTCGTGTCATTTTATGTATCCACCCTTAAGAAGGGGTTACATGAAAATCCTTACAGTATGACAGGAATCTCATGCCACCTTAATATATCCATCATTAAGAAGGGATCTTTTCCCGCTAGACTTTACTACTTTTGCATTTACATGACACTCGTTACAGCGTAAAAGGAATTTTAGGTCACTTAAATGTATCCACCCTAAGGATGGGGTAATATGTAACTCATAGCGTAACAGGAGTATCATGTCACCTTAATGTATCCACCCTAAAGAAGTGGTTACATGAAACTCCTAACAGTGTAACAGGAATCCCAGGTCACCTTAATGTATCCACTCCTAAAGAATGGTTTACATGAAACTCCTTTCAGAGTAACAGGAATCTCATGTCATCTTCATGTATCAAAGCTAAAGAAGGGGTAACATGAAACTCCTTACAGCATGACAGGAAGCTCATGTCACCTTAATGTATTAACCTTTCAGAAAGGTAACATGAAAATCCTTACAGCATGACAGGAATCTCATGTCACCTTAATGCATCAAAGCTAAAGAAGGGGTAACATGAAACTCCATACAGCATGACAGGAAGCTCATGTCACCTTAATGTATCCACCTTAGAGAAGGGTAACATGAAACTCCTCACAGCATGATAGGAAGCTCGTGTCACCTTAATGTATCCATCTTACAGAAGGGTAACATGAAAATCCTTACAGACTGACAGGAAGCTCATGTCACCTTAATGTATCCACCTTACAGAAGGGTAACATGAAACTCCTCACAGCATGATAGGAAGCTCGTGTCACCTTAATGTATCCATCTTACAGAAGGGTAACATGAAAATCCTTACAGCCTGACAGGAATCTCATGTCACCTTAATGTATCCATTTTACAGAAGGGTAACATGAAAATCCTTACAGCATGACAGGAAGCTCATGTCACCTTAATGAATCAAAGCTAAAGAAGTCACCTTTATGTATCACCTTACAGAAGGGTAACATAAAACTCCTTACAGCATGACAGGAAACTCATGTCACCTTTATGTATCAACCTTTCAGAAGGGTAACATGGAAATCCTTACAGCATGACTGGAAGCTCATATCACCTTAATGAATCAAAGCTAAAGAAGTAGTTCACATGAAACTCCTTACAGCGTAGCAGGAATTTCATGTCACCTTAATGTATCTACCCTAATTAAAGGGTAACATGAAAATCCTTACAGCATGACAGGAATCTCATATCACCTTAATGTATCAAAGCTAAAGAAGGGGTAACATGAAATTCCATACAGCATGACAGGAAGCTCATGTCACCTTAATGTATCCACCTTACAGAAGGTAACATGAAACTCCTTACAGCATGATAGGAAGCTCGTGTCACCTTAATGTATCCACCTTACAAAAGGGTAACATGAAAATCCTTACAGCATGACAGGAAGTTCATGTCACCTTAATGAATCAAAGCTAAAGAAGTCACCTTAATGTATCACCTTACAGAAGGATAACATGAAACTCCTTACAGCATGACAGGAAGCTCATGTCACCTTAATGTATCCACCTTTCAGAAGGGTAACATGAAAATCCTTACGCATGACAGGAAGCTCATGTCACCTTAATGAATCAAAGCTAAAGAAGTAGGTAACATGAAACTCCTAACAGCGTAGCAGGAATCTCATGTCACCTTAATGTATCTACCCTAATTAAAGGGTAACATAAAAACTCCTTACAGTGTAACAGGAATCCCAGGTCACCTTAATGTATCCCCCCTTAAGAATGGTTTACATGAAACTCCTTACAGAGTAACAGAAATATCATGTCATCTTAATGTATCAAAGCTAAAAAAGGGGTAACATGAAACTCTTTACAGCATGACAGGAAGCTCATGTCACCTTAATGTATCCACCTTTCAGAAAGGTAACATGAAAATCCTTACAGCATGACAAGGAATCTCATGTCACCTTAATGTATCAAAGCTAAAGAAGGGGTAACATGAAACTCCATACAGCATTACAGGAAGCTCATGTCACCTTAATGTATCCACCTTACAGAAGGGTAACATGAAACTCCTTACAGCATGATAGGATGCTCATTTCACCTTAATGTATCCATCTTACAGAAGGGTAACATGAAAATCCTTACAGCATGACAGGAATCTCATGTCACCTTCATGTATCAAAGCTAAAGAAGGGGTAACATGAAACTCCATACAGCATGACAGGAAGCTCATGTCACCTTAATGTATCCACGTTACAGAAGGGTAACATGAAAATCCTTACAGCATGATAGGAAGCTCATTTCACCTTAATGTATCCATCTTACAGAAGGGTAATATGAAAATCCTTACAGCCTGACAGGAAGCTCATGTCACCTTAATGTATCCATCTTACAGAAGGGTAATATGAAAATCCTTACAGCATGACAGGAAGCTCATGTCACCTTAATGAATCAAAGCTAAAGAAGTAACCTTAATGTATCACCTTACAGAAGGATAACATGAAACTCCTTACAGCATGACAGGAAGCTCATGTCACCTTAATGTATCCACCTTTCAGAAGGGTAACATGAAAATCCTTACAGCACGACAGGAAGCTCATGTCACCTTAATGAATCAAAGCTAAAGAAGTAGGTAACATGAAACTCCTTACAGCGTAGCAGGAATCTCATGTCACCTTAATCTATCTACCCTAATTAAAGGGTAACATGAAAATCCTTACAGCATGACAGGAAGATCATGTCATCTTAATGTATCCACCTTACAGAAGGGTAACATGAAAATCCTCACAGCATGACAGGAATCTCATGTCACCTTAATGTATCAAAGCTAAAGAAGGGGTAACATGAAACTCCATACAGCATGACAGGAAGCTCATGTCACCTTAATGTATCCACCTTACTAAACGGTAACATGAAACTCCTTACAGCATGACAGGAAGCTTATGTCACCTTAATGTATCCACCTTTCAGAAGGTAACATAAAACTCCTTACAGCATGACAGGAAGCTCATGTCACCTTAATGTATCCAACTTTCAGAAGGGTAACATGAAAATCCTTACAGTATGACAGGAAGCTCATGTCACCTTAATGAATCAAAGCTAAAGAAGTAGGTAACATGAAACCCCTTACAGCGTAGCAGGAATCTCATGTCACCTTAATGTATTTACCCTAATTAAAGGGTAACATGAAAATCCTAACAGCATGACAGGAAGCTCATGTCACCTTAATGTATCCACCTTACAGAAGGGTAACATGAAAATCCTTACAGCAGGATAGGAAGCTCATGTCACCTTAATGTATCCACCTTACAGAAGGGTAAGATGAAACTCCTTACAGCAGGTAAAAATCAATGTTGAGGTTACATGAGACTCCTTACAGCAGGTCAAGGATCTCATTACACCTGGGTGAAGCAAAGCTAAAGACGTGAGGGTAACATGTAACTCCTTCCGGCATGCCAGGAATTTCGTGTCAATTTAACGTATCCACCCTAAAGAAAATGTAACATGAAACTCCTTATACAGCAGGTAAAAACTAATGAAGGGGAAACATGAAACTCCTTACAGCAGGTCAGGAATCTCATGTCACCTTTAATGAATCAAAGCATAAGAAGTAGGTAACATGAAACTCCTTACAGCGTAACAGGGATCTCATGTCACCTTAATGTATCTACCCTAATTAAGGGGTAACATGAAAATCCTTACAGAATGACAGAAAGCTCATGTAACCTTAATGTACCCACCTTACAGAAGGGTAACATGAAAATCCTTACAGCATGACAGAAAGCTCATGTCGCCTTAATTAATCAAAGCTTAAGAAGTGGGTAGCAGGAATCTCATGTCACGACCATAATTAAGGGGTAACATGAAAATCCCTACATCGTGTCAGGAAGGTCATGTCACCTTAATGTATCCACCTTATAGAAGGGTAACATGAAACTCCTCACAGCAGGTAAACGCCAATTATGGGGTAACATGAAACTCCTTGAAGCAAGACAGGAAGCTCATGTCACCTTAATGTATCCACCTTACAGAAGGGTAACATGAAAATCATTACAGCATGACAGGAAGTTCATGTCACCTTAATGAATCAAAGCTAAAGACGTAGGTAACATGAAACTCCTTACAGTGTAACAGAAATCTCATGTCATTTTAATGAATCTACCCTAAATAAGGGGTTACATGAAAAGCCTTACAGCATGACAGGGAGCTCATGTTACCTTAATGTATCCACCTTACATAAGGGTAACATGAAACTCATTGTAAAACAGGTAAAAGCTAATGAAATGGTTACATGAAACTCCTACCAGCATGACAGGAATCTCACGTCACCTTAATGTATCCATTCTAAAGGAAGGGTAACATGAAACCTCTTACAGCAGGTCAGGAATCGCATGTCACCTTAATGAAGCAAGGCAATAGAAGTGGGTAACATGAAATTCCCTCCAGCTTGTCAGGAATCTCATTTCACCTTAATATAGCCATCCTAAAGCAGGTATTACATGAAACTCCTTACAGCGTAACAGGAATCTCATTACACCTTAATGTATCTACCCTAAATAAGGGGCAACATGGAACTCCCTACAGCATGACAGGAAGCTCATGTCACCTTAATGTATCCATTCTAAAGAATAGGTAGATGAAACTCCTTGTACAGCAGGTAAAAGCTAATAAAGGGGTAACATGAAACCATTACAGCAGGACAGGAATCTCATGTCACCTTAAGGAATCAACGTTAAAGAAGTGGGTAACATGAAACTCTTTCCAGCATGTCAGGAAGCTCATGTCACCTTAATGTAGCCATCCTGAAGAAGGGGATACATGAAACTCCTTACAGCGTAACAGGATTCGCATGTCAAATTAATGTATCTACACTAAATAAGGGTTAGATCTAACATGAAATTCCTTACAACATAACAGGAAAATCATGTCACATCAATGTATCCACCCTAAAGAAGGGTTACATGAAACTCCTTCCAGCATGTCTGGAATCTCGTGTTACCGTAATGTATGGATACACTCTAATGGCAAAATGAAAGGTCTTACAATATGTTACAGGATGAAATTTGGGAAACAAACCCGATTTTTTAAGTCTTCCCTCATATTAACGCATTTTCACGCATTTGCAAACAGAGTAGACCCAGATCAGAAGGTTCCAATAGGAGCCGCCTGATCAGGGTCTGCTGTGTTCGCTAATGGAATTCGCTAGTTACTTACTAAACTGGCTATAGTGTTATTTTACCTATGAATATTCAGTAGATATTGAAATTTGGAAAAAAACAAACAACAGAGAAAGGGTTAAAACTAGATCTAGAAACAATCTTACCAGGGCACAAATGTACACAACGATACACATTTAAATGATTCCAGCAAATATTCCAATTATTTGTCAGTTTATAGGTATCCTGTAGAGAATTGATCGTCACATTTGGCGTTTTTCAAACAAGGTGGGGGCCACTGTCCGTCGTCCATTGCTTTCCTTTTAAATAGTAAAATCCCGCTAAAACGTAGCTATTTTTAGAACGTTACTATATTTAGATGACACACAAAATGATGACGTCACAAACACACAGAGGATACATGAAACACCGTCGATCTAGCGCGACCCTTATAAAACACGTTGGCGTGGACATAAGCATCATTCAGCTTGTGTAGCACCGTTTTGGAACAACTCAACAAACATTTTCACAACAGCAGAATAACTCATCATGGAAGCCTATCACCAGAGAACACCTTTACTCTCCGACGACGACAGTTTGGAGGATTCGCAGTTCTGGAATCATGCTCTGAATCATGATGATGGTAAGTGATGAACTTCCGTTTCCTCAATATACATGTAGATATTCGAATTCGAAGGGATTGTTTTTTCTATGTCAACTATACTCCAGATACATGTATATATACTAGTATAGATGTTCGGATTCGAAGAATTTAGTCTTGTCAATTAGCTTTCAGATACATTATAAGATGATTGTGTAGAAATTATGTGATTGTTTGAGATAATAGCGTAAAGAATCACAACTTAGTGATTTAAAGGGAAATTAAACCTAACACCGTGAGTATTTATTGGAGAAATAATGGCATCGTGAATATTAAATGCATGTTTTACATTGGCATAATAACTAAGAAATTGTTAGCTATGGCGGAAACGGTAACATTAGATCATCCCATAAGCCAGAGACATATACATACATGCATACATGTATGTAAATGTCTCTGCATAAGCAAACAGAGAAGACTCTGATCAGACGTGTCCAATAGAAGCCATCTGATTTGAGACTACTCTGTTTGCAAAGGCGTTTAAAGGGTGTATCTATTGGGTAAATCGTAAAGGTTTAAAGCATAGCATCGGTGATCGATTTTAAATGACAATGTTGACATATGATACAGTAAGACCACTCTAAACCGGACGTTAATTTTATTATGCACCCACATTAAGCATCTGTCAAAATATATTCAAATTCTTCTCTACTAGAATCCCGGTTTGGAGGGGTTTTACTGTATTAACACTTCGATTCACCACGAACGGTTTCACCATTTTAAATCGGCATTTGACAATGTGTAAAATTGTTAAAGGTTATAATTATGTTTATATTTAGAACCCTGCATGTCAAAAAATAGCGATTAGTGTTCGATCCCATGCCACTAGCAGTTAATATTATAATGGCAGATCTACAGATAGATAAATCTTAGAGTTTTATCATAATAAACTATTGTTTCACTTCCCAATATCAATCTTTAAAAATTTCAGAATCGTCTTCTGGGTATGAGTCGACTGACGTGTCCGACACAGAGTGTGACGTCATCGCCAAACCTTTACCTAAACACGTGCACGAACGCTCACTAAGACAAGCGACAGTTAAATTCCAGAGTACGCGGGAACTTAGCAACGATCTCCAAATGATTGTGGATATGCCTGAAATGTGTGACGTCACTTTCCTTGTAGGTCCACATGGAATTCCCATACATGGCGTTCGAGCTATTCTGGCCATGCGTAGCAAGTAAGTTAGGAAAGCTTTGTGTAGAATTGTAATTTTGTTTAATATAAACGACACGTAGGCCTAACTTTTAAATATTTCGATCCCAGTAAAAGATCTATGCATAGTTTTAACTTCTGTTACTTAGCAACCCTTGTCTTATTGAAATTACCCGCATCATAAGCACAGATAACCAGTGGTTTAATAACATCAAATCCGATGGCCTCACTTTGCAATCTTCTGAAAAAAATGTATCTGACCAAATTATTATCTGTTGCAATGTTGACCTCCTTCTTGTTTGATGAAGTTTTGATCTTGGTCTACACGATATCTGCGGTTGTCTAACTACACAGTCCCATATATTGTCTCATTAACCCTTTACTCCACGAACATTCGTGTAAGAAAACATGACGTCAGGAATATCAATTACAATAGTTTGCTATTGTAGCACATGGACACATGAATTTTGGCTATGACAGAAACTGTAGAATCATATCTATTTAATTCCATAAGCAAACAGAGCAGACCCTGATCAGACGGCTCCTATAGGAGCCGTCTGATCTTTGTCTACCCTGTATGCAATGGAGTAGAAAAGCGTATTTAAGAAGTAGAGAATTAAAGTACCTGCATATGCATTTGAATTATCTTTTTGCATAATGTTGTCTAGTTGAATTGGATGTTGAACATCGCATTTGTTAATTTAATTATATTTTCTGTCAGTACATACTACTGTGTTGTCTGAAATATTTCAACTCGGCGTCTCATCAGGATCCAAGCAGTTGACACTCGAACAGTACATTCTCAAAATCTTGATCTACATTATGTTTGCACTATGTTGTCCGGCACACAGTAGAAGCTGTGATAAGCGACCATTGATCCATTGAACATAGGGGTCCTAAGAGGCCAATCATTTATTGAACACATGAGTCTTAAAAAACAGGTGGTTGCTTAATGCAGGGCAAACGTAATGCCGCTTAAGACAGGTTCTACTGTACTTGACAGTCCATTGATTAAATATTTCGCTGCCAAATATTGTCATCAGCAAACACAGTCGTTTGCAAAATGTGTGTTTGATGTTATCCCCTTTTCTTTCTAAAATATAACCACAAACAGAGTACCGTACTCGGCGTTTCATCTGGATCGAAACAGTTTTTATAGGTAACCACAGATGCGGCATTGGCAGTGGAATAGTTAATGATTTCATTGACTGATTGAAACTTATCAATTAATAACAATTCCTTTTCTTTACAGGGTTTTCTATCAGCTCGTTTTGAAGCACCTGCACATACGACAAGTACTCAACGAGAAAGCAAAGAAACAGGGAACAAAAATGGTCCAGTCTAATTCCCTGACGGACCGTCTCACTATCCCTGTCAGAAAGTATGACGCCGATGTGTTCCGCATGATAATGCAGTTTGTACATAGCGGTAGTGTGGCCATAAGGGACGACATTGTTGTTGGTAAGTTGATCATACATGTATACGAGAAATGTAACAAAAGGCAATAGCGAATCTTGTGATAGTAGCAAACAATGTAGAAATATACTACATGTATTAGTCAGGGAATACAGGGTGTGTCAAAATAAAACCAAGGCCATATTGCAGATCGTGACGAGTGTCAATAACTTTAAACCCTGATTATCGTCTATCACTAATTTAAAAATGATTGGAGAGTAATAGACAATTTTATGATAGGGTGGCATTTGTTTCCAATTCACCGGTTGTCATGACTGAAGATATCATGACATCCCTTTTTAAACACTAAATACTTAATATTATTTAGTTCCATTATAATTTCACGTGAACACAGACACGTCTGAGCCTGGCAAAACTTGTAGAATCAGATTTCGTTATTCAATAAGCCAACAGAGAAGAGCCTGACCAGAAGGTTCTTAGAGGAGCCTCTTATATTGGTCTAATATATTTACGAAGTCGTTACAATATGAAGCTATGGAATAAATGGTAAACTGTCAGTATTTATTATACTTATTCATTAAACAGCTATCATATATTTATATGCAAAATCACTACAGCAGTCAAAAGAAATACAAACGAAAGTAATATCACTGTGGAATCTTTCTTTTCCTTCAGGGTTGTTATGCGGCGCTGTTCAGTTTCAATTGACAGATCTACAGTGTGCATGCTGGAATTACCTTTCTGGTTGTCTCGTGGCGCCGAGCTGTGGAGAGACTTTGCTGGAATCGGCGAGAGATTACAGCAAACACCACGCTGTTGCACGAGACATCACAAACAAGGTACGATTAATATAAACGAGATAATTATAAAGAACAGCGTATAGGTAATATTAACTGGCATTATTAATTTAAACGAGATTTCATGAAAAACGTATGGTTGATACAGTAAAATCTCTCTATAACGGTCACTAAATTGTGTTAATTAGTTGGTATTTAGGGCAGGTGGTTGCTTAAAGCAAGGTGAAAGTAAAACAGAACGCTCCTATAGGAGCGTTCTGTTTTACTTTCACATTGCTTTAAGCAGCCACCTGCCTTTAACACAAAATACTTGATGCAATTTAGTGTCCGTTATAGAGAGGTTTTACTGTATAAGCCCTTATGTTGTGCCATTGTATAAGTTAGTATTCTGTAACAACCTCTTAGGTAACAGTATCAATTTTCACAGTGGAAACAAAAATGAATGTGTGCAGTTCGCTGTCACGAATACATTTTATATTTACATGTCCTGGATTCAGTTTTAGATATCCTTTTTTTTGTTCAATGTTACATCTGATATTCTCCATAAACTGTGGACTATTGGTAGAATCACATGTAATAATCTATAGAAGAATGAGAATGTCATACTCGCTCTTTTAAAACTACGAACAAAAGTATGCACGCCTTTCGACCTGTTGTTAGAGGAATTGTGGAAGTCCCGTTAACATTCATCTGTGTTTTTTCATAACGTATAACATTCATTTTTACAGATTTATTCGTCCATCGACTACAGACAAGTAAATTATCATCGAGAATCATCTGTATGAAACGGGTGTCCATTCCCTCACTTTCTTTGTGACGTAATGGCAATTGAAATGAGTGACCCGAGTGGTTGTATGGTTCACCGCCGCACCTCAACAATATGTAGTGTCAAGGGCAGGTAATCAATACCAGACTATCCAAGTGATTCCATCACCAAGTTACAAGACGGTTTAAAAATGAGTTCCGGAATCAACATATCGATCTGTTTTCTACATTGCACCATTCATGTTTTGAAAAGTGAAAATGTAAAGGAAATAAGTGTGCAAACAAAGCTAACATACTCAATGTGTATGTCTAAAATGCATGTAAACTTACATGTTGTTACTTTTATGAAAGGTTTAAATGCATACATGCATTCATTTACATGAGTTTACAAGATATCTGTTTGTCATTGTTATGATTATGTTTTTTATGCGTTTATTCGTTGCTGATTTTATTTACAATGTTATAAGTTTGTTTTTGTTTCTCATTAGATCTATTTGGAAATAAAAGGTTGCCATCAATCTATTTTCTTGTTTTCTTTTTCTCCCCGGCTAATAAAAATGAGGGATGACATTTCTATACACATGGTTATGCAGCTCCATGCAGACCTGGGGTTAATTACATGGCAATGTAATTAATTAAATTACAATTACATTCATAAAAAGGTCAATTACCATTACAATTACAATTATATGGGTTTTATTCATGTAATTAATTAAATTACAATTACTTTGCCAACTGTAATTAATTACATCTCAATTACTTTCAAAAGGCTGGCAACAAGAAATGTTTTAGAAAACAAGATTATTAAGCAACACAACTAGTACATGTATATGTAAGTATGCATGTAAATGACCAGTAACATATTTACAGTCATTGAATTCTGTTCATGTATCAGAAGTATTTTTATAAACAGCTTTAAGTGCTCACTGAATATATATATACCAAAAGACAAAAGAGCAAATCTTCATCAGAAAGCTGTCATACATGTTATACACAGATGTCTGATCAGGGTCTACACTGATTCTAACTTTTCATACATAATCTAGAATACTGCAGATCTGCCATACCAGTAAATATCAGGACTGGCGAAAAATGTTTTTTATCCAATAAAACTATCTTGCAACTTGTTAAGAGTTTAGACAACAAACCCATCATTTAATTATTTTGAAGCTCAAATGTACACACTTTAATACCCATATTACACTAGATACTGTAAGTTCAAAATTTTCCTCCTCTTTTGATTAATATAAAACAGTTGTAACAAAGGAGCAGACATAGAATTTAGCTTGTGTCATTTGTTAGCAGGCAAAGGGTTAAACAATGCATGGTCACTGCATTTTGCTTCCTGTGGCCAGTCAGGTGACACGGTGTCTATTGTTAATAGCATAATTATCACAGGTAAAGGTGTCAATGCAAACCTCTTTTGGCTGTACATGTAGGTATTCAATTATCATTCTGGATACTTGTAGTTCGCCAAACTTTAAATATCTCTTCCAGCACAATATACTTGTTCATATTGCATTGATGACACTTGAAAACAATATATACCCAGATCAAAACACTGCTACAGGAGCCCTTTGAAAAAGGTCTGCACTGTTTGAAATATTATTCTAGGTTTTGTTCTAAGTCCAAAAATACAACACAATGAGCATATTCCCATAAAATGCAGAAATTAAATGCAGATTAAATCTGTTTTAATATAGTTTTGATATGTTATATGACAAAGTAAATTTAATTAAATAATGTAGACTGAGATGAGATGCCTTCTGTATGAATTGATAGCAAAATAGACCGGTAATGTCTGCTCTCTTTGCTCATAATGGAAGAATGAATATTACAATTTTACCATTTAATTTTCATGAGTTGTTGTGTTTAATTATTCAATGGGGTATAATTATAAAACCCTGATTGAAGCATATTAATAATTTGCAAAATATGGGATCTCATTCAATTGAATATATATGCTATTTGAACTTGTCTGTGTACTAAACAATATAATACATGTACACTGAAATAACATTTGTTATTTACTCACTTTCTCCATGGATTCAGTGTTTAAAAAATGAAATCTATTATTCTCATTCAGTGTTTAAAAAGTTAAAAATATTAAAATCACTGAATAGCTATTATTTATAGTGTAAATAACCAAAGTAATTGAGAAGTAATTGAAAAGTAATTGTTCATTACACCTAATTTTTCACTATAATTAATTACATTACAATTACATGTAATTAAAATAGCACTCAATTACACATTACATCAATTACATTGAAAACATGTAATTAATTGTAATTAATTACAATTACAATTTTAATTACCCCAGGTCTGGCTCCATGTACATGTATACATATAGGATCCTCTCCACAGTGGTCGTTAAATGAATAAACAATACAGTAGAACCTGTCGTAAGAGGTCAATAATTTGTTGAACACAGGAATCTTAAAAAGCAGGTGGTTCCTTAATGCAGGGCAAAAGTAATACAGAATAGGAGCTTTCTGCATCACTTTTGACCTGCATTAAACTACCAGCTGCCTCGCATATCTGTTTGATGGCCTCTTAAGACACGTTCTACTGTACTGTGCTTTTCACTAATTATCCTAGTAAATATTAACGCATGAATATTTATCAGCTGAATCTTTTTTATAATGGTAATATTTAAGACAGAATCAGATTTATATAATTCCATAAGTAAATGGAGAAGATCCTGGTCTAAGTCCGTCTGATCTGGATCTTCTCTGTTTTCCCATGCGTGTACATTTATTGTATTACTATTCAGTCTATAAACTTAATAACTCTTGTATAAGGAATCCTAATCTAACAAAATATGTTATATCTTCTAAACCATTTCTTGCTGGTATGCATTACAAAGGTTTGGCGGAGGAAGTTTGTGATATATAGATGTATACCTGGCATTGCAAACTGTTTAGGCCAAGATGGGACACCGAGAAATTCAGAATCTGTAGAATAACATCTGCGGTTGTCCATAAGGAACTGAGTAGACCCTGAACAAGTGGCTCATACAGGAGCCGTCTGTTCTGGGACTTCTTTGTCTTCAAAGGCGTGTCCAACAGGTAAATGGTTAATAGTTAATAATAATGAAGAAGGGAATGCTTACAAATTTGAAAATGAATCTAATATTAGGAATTAAGGTAGGCCGCGATAAAGCATCAAGTACCTCAATACCAGGATCCATATTATTTGACCCGAAAATGATGCTGCAACATGTTAACTCTTTACTTACAAGTTACTTGTTATATAACGACTGGGTTACTTGTAATAACGACTAAGTACTAAGTTGATAGTTATATAACGACTAAGTTACTTGTTATAACGACTAAGTTACTTGTTATATCGACTAAGTTACTTTTTATATAACGACAAGCTTATCTGTTATAACGACTAAGTTATTATAACGACTCAGTTAAAATTGAGGTAAATTCTAGTTTGAAAATAAAACACCCCAACATTTTCACCAACAGCTTTTACAGGACCATATAACAGTGTATATCAACGCTATACAGTTAACCTATAATCTGCTAATCATGATCTTATTCACATTTGTAAACAGCTTTGATCCAGATGAGAAACTGAGTTAACTCGGTGTCTCAACAGGATCCAAACTGTTTGACTAAAAACTTTTCTAATTGCCAAACAAGAAATTTTCTGTTTGTGAAATTCTTGAAGAAATCGGAAGAAGACAAATACTACTGTGTAAAGGAAAGGTGATACAATCCTATCATGTACAGTAAAACCTCTCTAAACCAAACGTTAACATTAGTATCAAAACCGGTCTTCCAGGTCGGTTGCAGCTTTACGCAGGTTGAAACTCATACTGAAAGCTGCTAAAGGAGTTGTCAAAATTACTTTCACTCTGTATTAAGCAGCCACCTGCCTAAAAGACCTAAGTCGTCCTATCATAAAATACTGGTTTAGAGAGGTTCTACTGTTATGATACGTGTATAATTTTATGCTGTACATGGTAGAACAATGGTGACAGCTGAGTTACATACATGTACATGTATATATGACTATCACAGTTTGGATGAATCGTATGTAAAGGGAAATAAATGCTTCACATCAGAGTGTAGGCAGGTGTCAATTTACCCCCCCCCCCCGGTTCTATGTCTATTCCAAATTTCAATACCTACTGAATATTCATGGACATACTATAATTATAATGAAATGTTAAAGGTGGAACATTGTAGCCATTTGACGAGGTGAAGAAGCAGATCTTTCAAATTCCTTTAGCAAACAGGGCAGACTCCTATAAGAGCCGTCTGATCTTGGTCTACTTGCTTGCAAATGCGTGAAATCACGTTTATATGAAGGAAAGGGTTAAAGCAGGAAGAGGTTAGTCATGTGAAGCTTAATATAATTATAGGACCAAGTGATCAGACTAATGGATCTATTATTGAAAGTGTGTATGCTTTTTGTAAATCCTTACCTGTTCAATATAAGAGAAATAATGGCATCATGAATCTAGCTAATCAGAGTACCGCATACGGTACATAATACGCCCACTTGCGAACTTTCTCTGATTCAACATGCCTTATAAGTGTTGACATTTTCTAATCTGTGCTTCAGATCTTGATTTCCATATTAAGGTGATACTTAAAACATTTGTGTTAAGTTTCATTTATATCATTTTGATAGTTTTCCCAGAATACAACAAACTAAAAGTTGATCGACAAACAAAGCAACGAACGCACAAGTTCAAGGACCATAACTTTAGAATAAAATGACTTATCAAAACCCCCGCAATATATGTGAAAATTCATATTAAGGTTTAACCATATAAAAAAATTGAAATAAATATCATTTCAAATGAAAAAGTTATGGCCATCCTCATATTTGCATAGATTTGCATTATTTCTTTTAAGTGCAAGGGCCATAACTCCGAAACGACAAATCAAATGAACCTCAGAATTGACTTAGCTTCAGGTCTTGATGCATTGAACATGTGTATTAAGTTTCATTAATATCTGCCCAACAGTTTTCCCAGAAACCGGCGGACTAACTATATGCATATATTTGCATTATTATTTAAGTAAAAGGGCCATAACTCTGAAACGACAAATCAAATGAAGCTCAGAATCGACTCAGCTTCGGATCTTGATGCATTAAATATTTGTGTGAAGTTTCATTAATATTTCTCAAATAGTTTTCCCAGAAAACAGCGGACAAACTATTTGCATGTATTTGCATTAATTTTTAAGGACAATGGCCATAACTCTGAAACGACAAATCAAATGAATCTCAGAATTGACTCAGCTTCAGATCTTGGTGCATTTAACATGTGTGTGAAGTTTCATTAATATCTCTCAAATAGTTTCTAAAGAAAACAGCGGACAACTATTTGCATGTATTTGCATTATTTTTTAAGTACAAGGGCCATAACTCCCAAACGACAAATCAAATGAACCTCAGAATTGACTCAGCTTCAGATCTTGGTGAATTTAACATTTGTGTGAAGTTTCATTAATATCTCTCAAATAGTTTCTAAAGAAAACAGCGGACAATCTATATGCATGTATTTGCATTATGTTTTAAGTAAAAGGGCCATAACTCTAAAACGACAAATCAAATGAAGCTCAGAATCAACTCAGCTTCAGATATTGATGCATTAAACATTTGTGTGCAGTTTCATTAATATCTGTCAAATAGTTTTCCCAGAAAACAGCGGACAAACAAAATGTTGACGGACGAACGAACGAACGAACGAATGGACGGACGGACAGGGCCACACCAACATACGACCACCTTTATTAGGGGGGCGTATAAAAAAGTATAATGACATTATGTAGACGTAGAATTTTGGTATTGGTAGAAACTGTAGAGTTAAATCTATTATAACTCGATAAGTAAACAGCTGACCCTGTAAGAGCCGTCTGATCTGGGTCTACTCAGTTTGCAAAGGTGTGAATGGATGGGTTATTAACCATTACCTTGGTTAGAATGTATGATGTCTACTTTAACTTCTTTCGTTTTAACCTTTACTTACTTCAGATTTATTCTGTATCTTCATACATTGTATGTTGAATTACAGGAGCCCTCTGATCTTGGTCTACATGGTTTGCAAAAGTTAAGAATTAAAACACACCCTGCTGTCCCTGTTTCTACGGTTATGAGTATTACATTCTCTTTCAATACGCAAGTACGGTTTGAGTGACCAATAGTAAGCATTGAGTCGCGTAGAGAACCGAATGAATGGGCATTTCACCGGACCAACACCGTTTGCAAATATCATGATTTCTCTCAATGTCAACCCCAGATCATGTCCCGAGGTTTTAAAACATTTTACATGAGTCTGAGAGCATTCCCAAGCA